>PVIC010001447.1:0-56128 GCA_004025085.1 Thryonomys swinderianus | reverse complement strand
ACGAGACCCTGTCTCCAAAAAGCAAAAAAAAAAACAAAAAACAACTAAGCCCACCAGCCAAGACAGACACAGAAAGATTTATAGATGTTCTATGTGCTTGTGGTAGAAACAAAAACGATAAATTGACCTCAGGGCAGTCATTACTAGAAGTGCAAGTCACCGCCCTCAAATAACAAATCGAATGTTTTACAAATCAAAATGACTGCTACCTAAAGAAAAAAAATCTCGAAGTTGCCGGTTAAATGACTCAATATAAAAAAGAAAAGGTCTAAGAAATGCCACAAGCAAGATGTTTCCAGGGTGTCGGGTTTGAGAGCAGAGAAAGGGCACCTGGTACAGTAGGTGTATGGAAGGGCGTCAGCTGGGCCGGGCTGTGGGCCGCGGCACCCGGAGCTCACGCAGACACGCGCGGTTAGGTGACACAGTCTCTGAGATTCTGTCATGTGGCCTTAGCAGAGGTGAAGCAGATTTCACAGCACCATTAAATAGATACTGATTATTTTACTGCTCAAAATAAAACTAGCAAAATATCTGATTCTTTTCATTAATTAACTTTTAAATTGGCGGGTAAAACTAATGGAAACTCTGTTCAACATGATCTTTTGATGTGTGTATGCACTAGGAAATGACAGGAGCTAGACAAATTATGTCCATCATCTCACATAATTATTATCTTTGTGGCTGAAAACATGGAGACACAATCTCCTAGCGTTCTTCAAAATACTGAATACTACATACAACTACATATGCTATATATTACCATATTGTATAATTCTATTAAAAATGCATGACTGGTAATAGTTAAACAATTATGCAATAGTTCTATTAAGAACACCACGTGTCGCCTTTACAAATTTATGCATGAGAAATGAAGCCATTCTTTAAAATAAATTCAAAATTACATGAACACTTTCTTAGTTAAGTAATACCAGTTTATTTACTGATAAAGTTTTAATTGAAATGAACTTCATGAGGGTACAAATAGATATGTGGCACATTATATTTTCTGAAAAGCAGGATTCTAAAATTTAAGTAGAGATTGGAGGTTTTTGAATGCTCTAATTCACGGAAGACTATCAATTTAAAAGAGAAAACAAGGGCATAATCCCATTGTCATTTAAATCCTCAGCTCGGACTTTTCAACAAGGATCTGTAATTTAAGGAGATGCAGACCGAGCCCCCTGCATGGAGCGTCTTCCCTCTGTGACACGGCAGGGAGAAGAAAATGAATTTATGATGATTGATTTTTCAGAGATTAACTTTATGGGTATGCTATATGGAAAACAGGAAACTGACTTTTCTTCACTCATCATTGTTAATAATAATTTAGGATTGCTAACTAACAAACAAGCCATGTGCTAATCTCCCTCGTAAGGAGACAGCTGCTTGTATGGCCGAGGCAGCAAGAGTCCAGTGCCAGCGAGAACCCAGGCGAGGTGTGGATTATTCTGGGTGGTGCTTTGTAGTTGAGCAGTGAGGGGTGAGAGGAATAGCTGACTCTCGCCTCTGCAGAAATCTGTGCCCGGAAGAGCAGCCTGCGCTAGGTTCTGAATCTCCAAATCCGAATCACTGTCCGCCAAGCAGTGGTTTTGCCATTATAATAGAGCTTCGCCGGGAGGGCCCGTTTCAGTTCTGGGTGCCAACGTTTCTGCTTCCTGCGGTCATCTGTTTAACACTCTTTAACATTTAAAGTAAGGCGAAGGCCTCTTCCTAGAGCCAGAGATACCGGGAAGCTTATCCTGAGGTGTCACACTGTCTGTCGGGGGTTCGGAAAGGGAGACTCACGCATCTGCCTCATGAGGAGGGTCGGTGGAAACATCCTGCTGCCCACAGGCTGTTGGCTCCCTGCACACCTATGCACACGTGTATCCAAGGAAGGCGTGTGCCGCGCCTGTTCTGAGCAAGGTGACCAGTGACTTCCCAGTAACCTAGTACAGCAGCTGTGCACGCGGCACCCACGCCAAACAGACTGGAGATGTATTTTAAAGCATTTTTTGGAAAGTGGATATGCAATGAATTTAAGAAGACGGAGCCCAGAGGCGAGCGAAGGTGGTGAGCAGTGTTCGCGTAATGGCCCCTGGCCCGTCCACACCACGCGCGGCCTGTCCACACCACGCGCAGCCCGTCTCAGTGCGCCACGGCTGCCCATCCACCCTCGCGTGGACCAAGCCAGGGTTCCGCCGCCCACACGCCAAGGCAGACAGGGGTCATCACTAACCCCCTCTAAGTTCTCAGAGCCCGAATCATGCTGGTTTGAGTTGAAATTTATGGCCACGAAACCGTAACTCTTTGGATAGTTTCTTATCTCCTTCTGAATTAATTTCATATTGATTACTTGAAATCTATTTGAGCAACAAGGAGTCTTTTATCTTCTAAGCCTGGCTTTGCCTGAACACCTTAAACACTGATGTTGCGAGGAAAACACAAACTGTCTTTTTCAAAGTCTCACCAACTTCTTCTGGGCTAAAGGGCTGGACAATGTACTGAGCCTTCTGGGGCAGGGGGTGCCGCGTGGTGGGCCGGACGGCTGCTCCCAGACGCCTCTCCCTGCTTCCCAGCTCCCGCTCCCCTGGCCTGCTGGGGCTGAGAGCGGTCAGAAGGGTCAGATTATGGAGAGCAACTTAATCTCTGAAACATCGCTTTTAACCTGCACCCCCAGTTCCCATCCACTGCTACAGCACTTCTTAAATAACTAGCATTTTTGGCTAGAATGAATAATACATCAAATGCTTACTTTTCCCAATTAATAGGATGTCTTCTGATCTTCTAAAGAATTTTTTCACCCACACAATTCTTTTTGAAGGAAAAAAAGGAAGGTTCAAATTCCCTGTACCAGCAAAACCTCATTAAAAATGAACTTCAACATGAGTATCGGAGCAAGGGCATAAGTTCGTCTATGACATTTGCTATAACTCTGTTGATCATAGGCCTTTCTCGACTCCTAATGAAGCAGTCCCTGGAAGGAAAAAAAAAAAAAACACACACCAGGAAACAGCAGATGTTAGGTGGAAACTAATACAGCCTATGTTTTCTTTCTGTATGACTCAATCAAAAACCACCCTGGGAAGAGTGCTGAGCTCTGCCTTCAGTGCTGGCTCCATGCTGATGCGTTTCCTGGTGGAACTGACCAGCGGACCCTGCGTGTCCTGAGTCAGTGAGCTCCTTTGAGAGGCCTCTAGTTCTGTGAGCAGCACCCACCGGGCAGACCCAGTCCCAGGGCGGCAGGGTGGGGAGAGGTAAGCTCGCCGAGCCAGAATTTTAGTCCATTTTATCCACTAAATCTTGCAAATACTTTTAAAATGTACATTCTCCTTATATGCTTTTACGCACAAATATAGCAAGTGCCTGCTGCCACTCTCACAAAGATTCAGGTGTTTATAACCTGGGAAAGTGCCTGGAATGCCATTTCTCCAATTAGAACCTCAATTTCTGCTCTTAAATCACAAGGTTTATCGCTATGACTAGTTCTTCCATGATAAGAAAACACAGTGGGAATTTACATATGATCGACACTAGTTTCATCCATTATAGGGAGTAATCTGAAAGTGCCTTTCCAGTGGAGAAAAACCCATTTGTTAGGAGGGAACAAAAAAGCCAGCGGTGACTGGCACGCGGACCGCTGGGGGTGCCGCGTCTCCAGAGAGCAGAGCTGCCACGCCCGCCCTCTGGCTCCGTCCACGGTGGGCAGGCTCAGGGCCACGGACTCGCTGGACCTGCGTGTGCACAGTCCGTAGTCGCTCAGGGATCTGCCGAAATGGGCCGCTCTGCCAGAGTGACGTGCGTTTAGGAACTCGCGGTGTGGGAAGACACGAGGTGCCCGTCTGCAAACAGCTTTAAGTCGAGTACTAGATCGGAGGCTGCCACGGCAGACCCACGGGCTTTCTCCACCACAGGCCACGCATTCCGGGAGGCGTCGCCCACAGAAGGCCAGGCCCGAGGTCCCGCCTGCAGCCAGGTGCCCACCCGGCCCCCACCGTGCTGCCCGCCAGCCGGGCAGGGCTGACCGTTGGATATTTCTCTGCCGCTTGGAGTACCCAAATACTGAAAACCTCTTTAGTTAGCCCTACGAAGTCAAATGAGAAAGAAGTAGGAATATAAGAGCCCGAATGATTTTATAGGTTAGGTATGTAATTATTTTATCTTTCTTCTTCTTTTTAAATCACAGTTAAAATATTTATGTGTGGCCGGACTTTTCCGCTTTTGCAATTAAATCAGCCTAGAACAATTATGATTAACTTGAAGATTTTTAACTTTTTAAAATTAAAACACATCTACCAAAAAAAGTATTTGTAACTGGCATTTTAGTCTGAAGCATCTGCAAAAAATACAATGCTAATAAAAATATTGTGAGGAAGGAAAATATTACCTATAAATAAATATATCAAAGTTTAAGAAACATGTGTTTGTAAACATGGGAATTCCCTGTATGATCAAACAGTGGACAAAAACACTGAATTCACTTAGGTGTGGTACAGAGTGAAGTGAGTCCGAGGTGAACTCTGATCTGGTTCAGAATCCACGTCAGGTGTCTTCCTCCCTGTCATCAGTGCCAGCCCTCTTCTATCTGTTTTACCAACAGCATTTTATTTTCCCTGGAACAGATTGAAGAATTCAAGATGAGACACTGTCTAATTCTAAATTTGCTCATCCTGTTTAGTTTTGACCAAACCAGACTTGTTCTCCTGCCCTATGTAATAAGGCCTATATAAAATACACACCTCATGACACTTAAAACATATACCCACGAAAACAGAGCACGCAAAGTGGTGACGCCCCAGGGATGGCTCTGAGTCCAGTCCCCTGAGGAGCCCACAGCTCGTGAGCCCCCAGGACGACCTGTGTCCTTGGTGCCCTTGGGGTAACCCAAGGGGCCGACAGGCTTCGTGTCACCTGCAGCCTTGAGCCGCTGAGCAGAGCATGGATGTTCTCAGGATAACAAGTGTGATGACGAGAGCCAACGTGATCTCGGATTTTCTGTCCCTTCAGAGGCTGCCTGACCACAGGCTCGCAGAGGCTGATCAGCGCAGCAGAACTGTTTGATGAGTCAGTCTAGGGAGGCAGAGAGGCCATCCCTCCGCCCCTCCTCCCTCTCTCCCCTCCTCCCTCTCTCCCCTCCTCCCTCTCTCCCCTCCTCCCTCTCTCCCCTCCTCCCTCTCTCCCCTCCTCCCTCTCTCCCCTCCTCTCTTCCTTCCTCTCCTCCTGGGCACCTAACACACAGGCAGGAACAGAGGTGGCTGCTGTTTCTCCGCTGGTCTGCAGGCGTGACGTCACGAAAGCTGAGGACAATATTAGGGCAGCTTGTATACAAATTCCAAACTACTTTCAGTAAGTGTTTGTGTTTTCAGTTGTGAGACTCTTTTTTCCTTAGCCAAGAAATCTCCGTATCGTTGAAGTTGGGCTCTTTCTCCTGCCTTTCCAGTGTGGAGACAGTAAGAAAAGTTCTCTGCTGCCCGGGATAGGAAGGAAACCCTCCTCACGTCCTCCACGCACATCAGCTTCGTAGAAGATTGAAAGAGGAGTAGCAGAGAAGCCCCAGCACACAGAGACCTACTTGCCTTAGCCAGAACTGCCGGTGTCTGTGGACTCCCCGGAAGGCCTGCGGCTCCCGCAGAACATTTAGTGGCCCTTCGCCAGCTCACGAAGACAGACGTGCTCTTTCTGCTGGCCCTTGACTCCCAGCAGGGACTTTTGTGAACTTTGTCATCTTCCCCTGACCTTGGAGCCTAGTCTAAGGAAGTAGCTTTAACAAATAAGAAGCAGCGCATGAAAAGGTTAGCCAGTGCCTCGCAGGAGCCGGGTGCTGGAGGTGTTTAAAATTCTGAGTGTCCTTCGAGAATCCCCTGTTGTAATTTATAATTCTCAGCGGACCTATACTTGCCTCGAACTGCTTGTTGAAATGGGCTTTACCAGGAATTTCTTCACTGGAGCTCCAGAAGGGCAGGGCCGGGGGTGGAGGGGCCCCGGCCGGGGGGGGGGGGGGCTCTGACAAGGCTCTAAACCTGCCAGTGGCTAAAGTTACACAGATGAGGAGGCTCTCTGTGTCTGTGTGCACGTAGACATGGATGCACACATGTGTATACTGCGCAAGTTCGGCGGCAGCGTGTAATGAGCATGAATTGTAAATTATGTAGGTAGCATAATCCAGATTTTTTATTCAGCATTGCACAGAAAAATGGCTCTAAAACAATGCTTGCCTGGGGAAGTAAATTTATAGCTCCATGGCGTTCGCAGGCTCGCTGGAGGGCTGTGCTCCCAGCTCTAATCTGAGCAGAGGAGATGTGTTTCGCATGTGTGTGACAGGAGGCGAGAGGAGCAGGCTCGCCTGGCCTCCCATTGTCAGCCGGCCGGGCCGAGCCGGGATCCGGCCTGGTGGGTCCGGCCTGGCGGGATCCGGTGTCTTCTGGGGTCCGTGTGCACTGAGAAGTCTGCGCTGTGCCGGCGGCTCGCTCGCTCTCCCTCTCTCTCTCCCTCGCTCTCCCTCTCCCGCTCTCTCTCTCCCTCGCTCTCCCTCTCTCCCCCTCTCTCCCTTTCATTCTGCCTCCCCAGAGCCGAATGAAGCAGCAGCCAGCAGGATTCGTGTCCGTGTCCGCCACCGGCTATCAAGGAGCTCAGATAAAGGACCGGCCTCCCACCTCCGCTGCTTCAGCCCT
Source organism: Thryonomys swinderianus (assembly GCA_004025085.1). Lineage (NCBI taxonomy): Eukaryota > Metazoa > Chordata > Mammalia > Rodentia > Thryonomyidae > Thryonomys > Thryonomys swinderianus. Next base: position 49,478 of record PVIC010001447.1, on the reverse strand, counting down.
TGTTAATTTTTTTCTTTCCACACAACAGTTGTGCCTCATTATCCGGTGCTGGCTGGATTTTTTTTCCTTCTTCTTCTTGAGGGTTTGAAGTTTCTGTGCTTCAGAGACTGTGGCAGAGGAAGAGGAGCTGGCGTTGCCATTTGAGCTTGATCGGCTGCATTTATGAATGAAACTGACCTAGTCACCTGTTACCTCCAGTTTCCAGATTGTTTGAACTTCTCTGGCCACACAGCACGGGCAGGAAGGCGGCGGCGGCGAGGACCGGGGCGCCTGCAGCATGGGCTGGCTGGCCGGGGTGCTCTGCGTCTTCTGGGGCGCGCTACTCACGGCAAGAGCAAACTATGCGTACGGGAAGAACAATGTGCCAAGGCTGAAATTATCCTACAAAGGTAAGTCGCGGTTTTTCCTTTTATTTGCTGGCTTTGTGATGCGTCTCCTCTCCCTCCCAACTCCCTCCCCATGCAGAGCCTCAGACCTCCACCGAGCCCAGGAAACCTCCGTGATTATGTCGATCTTTCTGAGGCCATGTAGACACTTTTAAGTAGGACCAGCTCCTCTGTTTGATATGTGACAATTTAAGCACAAACAAAGAGCATTTAGTCACATTTTCCGAGAGGAGCCGCGTGCCCAGCGCATGCAGATCTGTGGATCTTACGAGCCTATCTCATGGCCTGTTATTTTTTTCTGACTTTACTTCTATTAAGATATTTGCTCAAACAATGCTAGTCCAAAAATGTTCTCTTTAAAGACGTGTCTGCCAGACTTCCAGTCGATGGGATGATGAATTACATTTCCTTAGTTTTAGGCACGAAATGGTTAATCGCCATCATGAATATTCAGTTTGCTCAAATCTGACAATCAGATGCGTAACATAAGCAGTAGATCCTGGTTTGCCAAGAGAATGAAACTGGAGAGAACAGACTAGTTTTTCCACAGCGTGTTGTGATTGTACCAAAGACTGTGAATCGGACTAATTGGTGTCAAGCTAGCCTTTGAGATATACTGTTATTTCATTCCATATGCACCACAGCGAGGGCTGGAGAGGCACTGCTCCTCAGCCACACAGTCATGTGAACTTGTTTTTCTAAAAAAAAATAATAATAAATGTAAGAAAGAAAAAACACCAACCTCATCACCTGGGACTTTATTAGTTTTATGTATGTGCTTGTTTGTAAATAAGGATTTTCTAAAGAAAATATTTTTTCTTCATCTGTTTGGATAGATTTTATGCACTGATGTGTAATATAATGCTAAAATGGTTCCAAAATGATATGTAAATATATAACTTTCATTTGCAGAAAATGCTCACGTAGCGCAGGTATGATTAAATGAAGTGGAGGATTAAACTGCTTTAACTCCAGTAGTTTTACTCCCCAAGGTGCTGGTTTCCGAGGCTCTCAGATTTCCAGGCTGGGGGTGGGGCGGTGAGGAGCTTCAATTATGCTAAGTTTGAAGCCTACAGGGTAAAAGAAAACTACTGGATATCTGCAGAGATGCCTGGCCATTGTACGTTGCTTTTGTGCCAGCAACGCATATGCTTTAATTTTCACATGGCAGGAAGCATCTCTTTCTAAACGGTCTGGCGTGAGTAAGGACCCCAAACAAGGAGGACAATGACATTTTCACCCTTTGATTTAGAGACTTAAATACGTATTGAATGTGTTTATTTGGATGTAAAACTTGGATAAAATACATTGAATTGGAGATTTTTCTTGATGGAATTTTTTCTTGTCTTTTTAGTTACAAATAGATTTCAGGCATCAAAAATTGTGCTTTTATTATACAAGTTTTAAAAACCAAATAGCATGTACTAAATATTTAACTGAGTCTCTACTATGTTGCTCTGTAACAACTGTCCTTGAGTTTTTCCCATCGTGCATAACGTTAGGCAAGTGGGTCTTCGCTAGGCTTTGCCTTCAGGGTTTACTCTTAACCAAGTTCTGCCTAGTTGATCTTAGATGGATGGTGGACTTTATCCAGATTTTCACTTGCTATAAGTAAGTTTTACATAAACTTTCATTCTAAAAGACATGAATGCCTACATGCTAAAATTATAGGTTAACATGTTCGAAATGAACTAGTATGTGTGAAAAACATACTAGAGTGAGAACTGGTTAAATGATAGATTTTAAAATTTAAAAATTTAAATGATCCTTCTTGAGCTTATAGGGAATCCACGCTCATGGCACCAGCTTACTCTAATCTGTAGATGGCAGAGGGCGCGTCCGGTCCTGAGGCGGCTCCTCAGCGGGGCTGCACACAGGGCTGAGGTGAAGGTGCACCCGCCTGGTGTGCAGGACCGTCAGAGCGGGGGGCTCTGCCACCCCTTTTCTGCTTTCGCTGAGAACTCCCCACACCTGGAGGAAAACTCCCCCGACTCCCGGAGAGCGTGGAGGTCGGAAAGACGCCTGCAACACGCAGAGCGGAGGCGAGAGCAGGGCCCGGCCGGCAGCAGCCTCCTCCCGCCGGGCCGCACTGTCACTACCTTTGTCTCCTCTCATGCCCTTGTTTTGCCAAAGCGAACGCCTGGTAGCCGATTGTCAGTACTTGTCTCTGCACCACAAGCGAGGTTCTGTTTCTAAAGCTACTCCTTTCTCTTCCTTAATTAGATGTCAAACACAGTTAAAGCGCCCTTTGCACTGCCCTTAAAAATATTCGAGCATGACTCCGGAAGAGTTAAAGCCTGCCAGCCCCAATTTCCCATGGTCACTTGTTTTCAAAGATCCACCATTCACCCCCTCGTGCTCAGGGCCCCAGGGCCACCAGAGGAGGTCGCCACGCGCACTGTGGGTAGCGGGTGAGAGTGGACCCTTCCAGTGCACAGGCAGAGCAGTGACCAAACAAGGCGGTGTCTGAGCCAGGAGCGGGCGTGTCTCCTAAGGTACCTCTTACTTTCTAGGAAAGGAGCTGTTCAAATAGATGTGCTCAGACCATCTGGAGAAGTGATAATATTAGAAACATGGGGTATGCTGGCTTTTCCTCTGGACCAACCTGATTTAGAAGCCTTGTGGGGGAAGCAAATGTGAGAACTCTGTAAATCTCAGGCAGCCACAGAAACGGTCCTCCTGAAGCGCTGGCTCAGGCACACAGCCCCTGAAATGTCCATGAGGTGGCAGGAAAAGGCGCCGCTCCCGCGGCCCTCCGAGCGAGGCAAGGTCTCCTTTCCTCAGGAGACTGCAAAACCTCGTCAGCTGCCACGGGAGGTATGTGACACAATGAAGTCTTCAGAAAACCCCATGAGAATCCTAAGAAAAAGAAAAGTTTGGGCTTTTAAACAAATGACAACTGTCCCATCAGCCAGCGTGGTACCTTTTTCCAGAATGCTCTGTGCTCTGGGCGTAGGAGAAATCAGTGACACAGGCACCACGTGAGGGAGATCTGGTGACCCCGAGGTTAAATCAATGATTTTAACCCCCACAGGGAGGACTTCATACATGACACTTCAACAGCTAGCAGACATTTTACAGTCTTTATGTTTGCTGAAAGTTTCTTTTTCAGAGTCAAATTATTGAATTATTCTAAAAGGTAGTGCTGTAAGTTAAACAAAAGTTCTCAGGCGTATCTGTCTGCTATTGGAAGACCAGTTTAATTCAAAGTCTAAAGTAAAATTTTTATGTTTATCTTTCATTCCTTTATTTGCTTCAAAGTTAATATGAATAGTTACTGACTAAACTTGACTTCTGTTCAGCAATTTACTTTTAACGAAGCAGTGTCAGTGGTGTGTACATGTACACACATGTATGTATACATTGGTACACGGTCGTGTACATCCATATGCATGTTTTATTGTCTATGAAATGCGTGTTTTCATGTTGATAACCCTGATAGAACAAGTAGTTTTAGCCATCTACAGAATGTGTAGTCAAGTTCTTAAATCGTTATTGGCTTAAAATAACATTTCTAATTAATAAATTCTATAAAATGTTTACATTAACACCTTACATATTTACATAATAGTATAAGACAAAATTTGTCCTAAACAAAAAAATTTATTCACAAGTAAAAGGAACATTTTCAAGGAGAAAAGAACACAGGTGCACATGTGGACACACACACAATCACACACACACACGTGTATGCGTGTGCATAGAACAAGATTAAAAATTCTTTGAAAATGTGCCCACCCACTTTCACTTGCTGATCGTTACTTGACATTAATTTTCCTTCTCAAATTTTGTCAACTTTGAATTAAATTGGTTCTGAAATCAGAAAATATACACAACGAAAGGAAAATATTTTATCTATCCAACAAGTATGCCGAGAACATAAATAAAACATACCCGCGTAACGCGGGGACAGCTCTGGCCAGGCCTGACAGGGTGAGCTGGAGCCTCCTGCGGGGGGCTCTTCTCTCTGAGCCGCCGGCCAGACGGGCCTCAGAAGTAACACCTCGCGCAGCGTGGACGTCAGAAAACAGGAAAATGACAGACACAGGACCGTCCCACCCCAGACTATAAAATATCACCTCCTAGTGATGTCAGCACATTGTAGCTTAGATAGACGTGAACACTGAATGAATATTTTCCCAATACTGATTTTTATATTTTTTCTGTTTATGTGAATGATTTTCATCATAAATAATGTGCTGTACCTAGATATTTAGTCAACTAAATAGGTGCGTCTGTATCTAATTTTCATTTGTTTTCCAATTCTTATTTCGCACACACGCACAACAGAATCAACATATACTCTGTAACGTGGACCCAGTTGCATTTAGATTCTGTACACAATCACCAAAGCCACTGCAGGATCTTTCAGAAATAAATTTAATTGGAGTCAATTAATAGGTCACATGCATCCTTATTGGCAAGAATTCTGTTAAACCATTGCTTACAGAGGGGATCGCCCTCAGTATGAGCTGTGGACCTGCGCTGTGGACTACATTTTGAGACGTTTTCAGACGCATGTGATAAGAAACCCACGCTTCATAGTTATCATGAACTTCAAGGTGTCTATAAGAAATTAGGTGGCTTAAACTCTTAATCCCAGTTTTTCCCTTTTAAATTTCAAGGACACTTTGATGTGTTCCAAGTCCAAAGGTCAAAAGGCCACATCTTTACAACTGTGACACAGTTTTAAATATAAAATCCGTACCATCCTCATCAAATTTATACATGAATTATTTTTCTAAAACCTTTCCAGGTGACCACTCTTAAAATAAATTTTGGCTTGATTATTGTCAAACCATTTTTATTTACAAGGTCCTCATACAGTATCTTGAAGAGCTGCATAGTAACCTAATAAACCGTTACTCTCGTCAAAATTTGATGAGTGTAAATCTATAATAAAACCATTATTACAAGGTTGCACATCCAATGCCCAAAACTTGCGAGTGTCAACTTGTCTAGCGCGTAGAATCTGACACTGCGCTCAAAGGATCGGCAGTTGCAATTGAATGACAACCAGTGTGGCTCTCAGCTGGGCTTTCAAGGCGCTGTTGAAAGGGACTGCCATTATGAGCAGTTCTGGGCTCCACCGATAGGTGGCGCTAGCACTTTGTGACAGCCCTTTCATCAGCTGTGAGCCGGGCAGGCTGCGGGAATCACACGCCCGGTGGCCCAGCCCTGAGCTGTAACATGTGGAGAAGAGGCTTAGCGAGAAGGGCCTGCCCAGGGTCTCGGACACACCCTGCAAGAACGCGGGGACGTTTTACCCCGAGAGGAGGTGGTTATAAGTGCAAGACCTAAATTAAGTGAGACTTTGTTTACAGGAAACTGAATGGCTCTGGAAACTAAAACATACTGCAAGTGGAATAGTTGTACGAAGCCACTAGAATGATGGAAATCTGTGTGTGTGTGTGTGTGTGTGTGTGTGTGTGTGTGTGTGTGTGAGACCCAAGTCATAATCATAAATATCAGGAAGGAGTTAGCCCACCTTACACGTTCTTATGCTATTGCCATGATTTGTCACTAGGTAACAGTTCACAGAAAAATAATGGTAGACAGTTATTATGTATGCATACATTCACTCAGTTCAGTGGCACATTTTGGGCACATATTACGATCCCATGCATTACTGGGCATGTGTAGCTGGGCATGGCCTGTGTGGGTTCTCAGTTCTTCCTGTTCCCTTTCTCTCCCTTTGATCGTCCCTCTCCTTCCCATTTATAAAAGCTTTGCTTCGTTTTTCCCTTCTTTTCTTGTTTTTCCTTTCCCATATACATTTGTTAACATTTAGTCCTTTAACATTATGAGCATGACGGAGCACACGAGTTTATCGGACGCCATCAGGCCGGGTGTCTCCGCGAGCGTCCGCCCCCGCCAAGCTGTAAGCACGACACAGGAAGAGGGCTCGCACACGGCCTCGAGCAGCGACCAAGCTGGACTCTGTCAAAGCCGGCATAAGAAGATACACAATTTATACTTGGGCTCGGGAGAAGAGATAAGCAGAAATAAAATTCTGTTGATAAATATGAAGGACGATTTGGTTTTAGCATTTTACAAGCTCGGGGTGACACAGAAGGGCTGCAGGCCAGGCCCCGCCTGCACAGGCCGCTCACCCCGACTCTCGGTTTTCCCGGCTTGGAAAGACGGGGCTTTGCGGACCAGGCTCAGCCTCTCGCCGCGTCACGGCACCGGCCTTAACACACCGCGCCCCCTTGGCCACCCCTCTCACCGCGCGGGGCTGTCCCGTTGGCTCGGACGGGCCCGGGCGCCACCCTCGCGGGGCAGGCTGTGGCCGCCTGCCGTGCCGCTGTCCCCGCTCCTGTCCCTCTTCTCAATAGCCATCGCAGATCACTCGCTACGGACCGACGTGGGCTTTATTCAACTTACGTTGTTAATATAAAAATATGCCTGTAAATGAAGTATAACTTCCTAATACAGAAACACATGCAGATTTATACTGAGAAGAAGGGATACAAGGGAACTATTGTGACACGCTGGGGGCGGGACCCGGGGCACTCTGGAGGGCCGGGCGCGAGCCGCAGGATCGTTTGATTTTCCTCGTTCTCTTTTATTGCAGTCTTTATGGCTGAGAGAAGGACAGAGAGAAAGCGACAGACAGACAGAGAAAGAGCGGGGAGAGGGAGACAGAGACAGAGAAAGATGGAGAGAGGGGTGGGGAGACTACCTGAGACGAAAGAGTGCCTGCACGGAGGTAGGAAGGAGGCTCCGGCCCGTGCTCACCAGGCCCGGCCTTCGGGGTGGAGCGCGTCTCCTCCTGACGGAGCCCGGCGACGCTGTCCCCGGCTCTGTGAGCTGCTGCGCCTCCCTCTCCGTTTGGGGCAGGATCCCGGGTGCCCTCTCCGAAGGCCCGTGAAGGGGCACTGTGCCGGGCGCTCCCAGCTCCTGCCTTCCGCTGGCCAGGCAGCACCACCCAGGCCTCAGCGCAGCCCCTGAGCCCTGGCTCCCGCAGAGGAGATGAGCCAGGAGACACACAGAAGTCTTTACTGAATTACGGACACACAAACTGTAGTGAGGTCTTTGTTCAAGATTCTGATCTCAAATAACCGAGGAGATGCAAAAATATAACAGACTAATTCCCTAGGCCGCTCCTGAACCTGCAGACTGACATTTGGAGTATATATGAATCTGTAAAGTCTGATAGATGTGGTGTCTTAGTTACTTTTCTCATGACTCAATCAAATTACCTGAGGCTCCAAGTTAAAGCAGGAAAAGTTTACTCTGAGTCACGATTTGTAGAGGATTCAGTCCATAGTCAGCTGGCTCCATGGCAGAGTGGGACGGCAAAAGCCTATTGCAGAGGAGAAACAATTCATGACAAGCAGAAGGCAGCACACAGCGAAGACTGAAGCAGTGAGCAGCCAGCAGCAAGCAAGTATGCAGCCCTCTCACCGGCCCTTCTGTTCTGTCCAGCCTGCAAACCCCTAGGCCAGGAGCACCCCTGGCGAGCAGGGCTTCCCCTTATCCATGCTCAGAACATGCCAGACTGATCCATGCTGACTCACTAACCATGCACCCTAGATCCAGCCACCTGTGGAAATGTCCCACCTATGGCCGCACGAGGTTTGGGGCATGGCGAGACACAGCCATCGCACCTGGGGACAGGACAGACGCATCACCCGGAAGGGAGCGGCAGACAGCTACCAGGAGCACTGTCGGAAGCAAAGCACAGCAATTAGCTGGTGGCGAACAATCAGTCGGAAGGTCTAGCTGCTGAACCGAGGTAGTCAGCAAAACTAAAATAAAACTGTTCGCAGGTGAAATCAGATCCACGGGACACAAGAGTTTCTGGACATTCCGGATACGAATCGGTAATCTTCACTTTTCTAATCCTCAAGTTTGAAATCCCAGACTTGAAGAGACGGTTGGTACCGTCCTTTCAGAATTAGTTTAAATAGAAGCGCATACTCATTAGCTCTGTGGACTTCAAGTCTTTACCAAAATCAGTTCTGCATCTTATTTTCCTTCCCTGAGTAAGACACGCAGACAAAGCCTGTCGCCCATCTGTCCCCGTTCCTCCTGAGGGCCGCAGCTGTGTGGGCCTCCGTGTGAGGTGGGCTCCGTCCCGTGACTTCGGGGGCTTGAGTACAGAGGCGGAGAAGTGGAGGCCGCCGGGACGTCGCCCTGAGAGTGCGCACTGGGACTCAACACCCGGGGGGCGGGGCGGCCTGGGGACTTCGAAGACTCTACGCGCAGTGCGCTAGTTTGGCCAGAAGTGAGGACAAGAGGACAAGAGGACAAGAGGACAAGAGGCGGACGGGCTCCTACGCCGCCTTCCCCGGTGGAGGCCGTGCTTGCGCTTGCTGGTTCCTGCCTCAGGTGCGCCCAGAGTTCACGAGCTGGGCTTCTTTCTAACCAAAAGAGATCAAGAGCGTTGACTACAGTTTCCAACGTAGGACGCGCGAGTCCCCATGTCGCGTCCGCGAGGAGGGCTCCTCCTTGTCCTCGCTGTCTGTCCCACTGTACTCTCTGCTGTGCGCCGCGCTCAGCGGCAGCCAGAGCCACACCCTGTCCTTTCTAAGTCGAACTTTGGATCTGGGGTCACAAGCAGGACACGCGCGTGGGAGCCAGGGCTGGGGCGGGTCTTGGGAGAGGGCGTCTGGACACCCGGGCGGGTCCCCGCAGCTGGGCCTCCCAGGAAGACCGCCCTGGAGGGGCTCCTGCTGCCCCGGGCTGCCGCAGGCCGTGCTGCCCTCTCTGGGGCCGGGCTGCTCCCAGGGGCTGCCGGGGCCCCACGTCCCCTCCTCTTCTTGATGTGGGTGGGCACCCCAACCCGCCTCCGCCGGCGTGGCTGGGCGTCTCGGGTGGCGGGCCCGCCCCCCTGCAGGGCAGGCTGTGAGCAGGACTCGACTTCCCCAAAGTGCCCGCTCACCTCCTCCCTGCCCGAGTGTAAAGGGCGGACTCTGCAGTGGGAGAACCTGGGCCTTTCCCGGCGGACACAGGTCTCCCGCCTGTGCCCCGATCCCCCCACGACCCTCGAGCCTTGAAGCCTAGTCTCCTGAAAGCAAACTCCTGTCATTCCACCTGGGGGGATGAGACGTCTTCAGACCCTAACAGTTTTAAAAAGCCGTTTTTGGCAGATGAATCTAGCGCAAAGAGGAAACGCTCACCGTCCAGGGAGCCAGTCCTGCCCGTGAGCTTTGCGCTGGCTGCAGACCCGGCCGTGCTGCGGCGCCCTCCGACTCCCGCTCTTCCCGGAGAGGACAGAGCGTCAGGCCTCGGCCGGCCCTGCGCCCGCCCCTCCCCGTCTCTGCGGGCCAAGGTCCTTCTGAAACCCAGACTCTAACGGTGCCCTCTTCCCTTCACTTCCGATCTCCTTTGTTGACGCCGGAAGGCCTGGGCGGGGTGGACCAGCCCGGCTCCTGGGTGTGGGGCCGCCTGATCGAGTCCCGCTGTTCACCCCGAGGAGGGAGAGGCCCGAGCGGAGGGTGCGAACGAGAGCAGTGTGGGGGGCACGGCGGCGCGGCCAGGTGCAGACCGGCAGGCTGGGCCGCGTCTCTGCCGGGGAGAGGCTGGAGCAGCCCCAGCGCAGGACCCGCCCACCGCTCCCACCCTGCCGGAGGCCAGGCTCGCACCTCCCCTGCCACCCGGGTCCTGTGTCCGTGGATACTCTCAGGTCTCCCTCCCGAACTCCTCTGCAGGGAGAGGGCAGAGGACGGGCAGGGAGCAGGGGTCAGGCACGGTTCTGTCTGGATTCCAAGGTTTGTGGGACACAGGGCTCCAGTGTTCGACTGGCAGACATTTCACTTAAGGCCCCAGAAACAGTTGGAACATGGCTGACAGGGAGGGTTTTCAAAGAAAGGCGATGATGGGTTTGTACGTCAGCAAAGAGCTGAGGACCCTCTAGGGTTCGGGCGGTGGCCTGTGGCGAGGAGCCTGCCCATGGGGCCCAGTTCTCTGAGTGCTGAGATCCTCAAACTGCTCCAGATCTGATGGCCCCAGGTGACACCCTGACTTCTGAGCTGCTACGGGGGCACATGGCTCTATTGATTTACACGAAGCAATATGTTCTCGTGGGTCCAGCAAATGCATGTCATGCACTAAGCACTGAGGTCGACGCTTTAAAAGCCAGCAGTAGGCTGTCTTTAGGGGATAGATAGCTAGCTGTTCACCCAAAATAGTCTACGTCCCACACTGATTCCTTCAAACTTTCTGGCATTCATGGCCCAGTGAATTTTTAGAAGTTTGACCAGGAATCTTGTACATACTTTCTTTTATCAAGATATCACAGTATTGGAAACAAAATATACCATAAGTAACTCTTTTCCCTTGTCCCTTACCAACTATGTAATGTGAGTTAATAGTAGTTTTTGTTATCATTGTTTTACCTGGGTTGATGTGGGGAGTCTGACTCCGTTTCTGACTCAAACTGAAAGCTGTGCTCACACAAAGCTACTACTCCTGTCTCAGGTCCTATGCTGACTGTCACATGTGGGCCATGGACAGGGACATCCTTCCTTTATCCTAAGTCTTCACATCCAGTTATCTGAGAGTTTGGCTTCCCAACATGCCTACTGATCTCAGGATTGAGCTTTCCTCTCTGCCCTGCAGCCTCCTCTTATAGACAACCATTTAAAAGTATTTCAGTCTAACCAAAGGACCCCTGAAACATTACCAGAATCTTCTCCAGGAGGCTCCAGTCTCCTGCTCGGTGTACAGCCCAGGCCTGAGAAAAAACTGAAAGACAGAACTAAGAGAGATAGAAATTAAGGCACCAGAACTAGCAAAAGGCTAATTTTGATTTTTATTGGTTATCAGTTGAGATAAAGGTGAACTACGGAAGATGGCATGCAACTGTGCAATTTCTATGGAAGCTAATGGAGCCAAGGCTTGCAAAAGGGAAGAAAAGCATTCTGTAGGTAGGAGCAGAATAGAAAAAAATATATGGTTGTAATTAGAACACTATCTAGTCAGAAGAATTCTGTTGTGGGAACAGAATGTAGGTACAAGTTACTCTGACCTCATCACAGGGCCTTTGCCCGGACTCACTTCTATAAACAAGCCAGTTGCAGGGTTAACTCTTCATAGGCTGCTTTGGACCTAACTGATATGGCAGCCTCTCGCACCAAGTGATTTTAGAGACCCTCCCATCTGGCACTTGTGAGGTACTTGAGTCATCATTCAGTGCTGCCTACAATTCTAAGAACAGCAGAACAGGGATCTTCAGTGATCTTGGGTCTGTCCAAGTGCATTCCTTTTTTTTTTTTTTTTGAGACAGGGTCTCGCTTCGTAGTTCAGGCTGGCTCTGAGCTCACTATGTAGCCCAGGCAAGCCTCAAACTCAGCAATCCTCCTGCCTCTGCCTCCCGAGTGCTGGGATGACAGGCGTGAGCCCCCATGCCCGGCACTGTGGTATGCAGTATTGATTGTTGGTGGACGTGAGTCTCCACGCCCAGCATTGTTAGTTTTCCCAGTGTGTGCAGATAATGGTTAGAGCTTTCTAATGTACCACAGCTAACACCTTCCCATATTTCCAAAATCCCGTAGACCTCTGTAGGTTCCTCGGCATCACTGAGTGATAATTCAGGCTTCATTGTGGTGTCTTAATACCCACTTGTTGGGGAGCGCTTGGATTCAGCGACTGAAGTAGGAATTTTTTTCAAGGACAAGAGTCTTGGTGTTGTGATGAGGCCTCAAGTAGGCTCAGGTGTGTCCTGGGTGTGGGCACCTGCTGGGGTGCTATCATTCCACACTAAGTTCCTCTCCTCCCAGTGCAGCATAGTCGCCTGCTGAAGGCCACCCAGGAAAGAGAGGATGTTTGTGTAAGAGACCTGATCGCAGGAATCAGCCGGTTGCTGTCAGCTCATGAGGAAGAGGAAGAGTTGTACACTTTGTGGGTGACAGTGTTGCACCCACTGGGAGTGGATCTGCACAGACGGGTTCTCCAGCTGCGATGTGTCTCCCGAGGTATAGGGATAGGAATAATAGAAACGAAGCCACAGATGCTGTTTTGTGATGCTCCACTGCTTAACACACAGCATGATAATAATATGCACCTTTAAACACAGAGTTTGTCAGTATCAACTAGCCCGTGAGGTCAGGAGAAGTCTTTGTAAAAAGGCAGCATTTCAAGTGGACAGTTGGTGGCAAAGATAGGACAGTTAACATTAGATTTTTCTAATGTCCTTTGTCTACATTTAGTTGAAGCTAAGTGTCATAAATCAATGTTTATCAAGTGTAACTTCAGGGGTACACGCGTGCAGAGTGTGCTCTGCGGCTGAGCGGGACCCTGACCCAGGCCTCTGCCTGGGATTCTTACAGAGTCAGGCTGAGCTGGGAAGAGCAGGCTGCAAGTTCCAGTTCATGTTTTCAGCATGACTAGTCAGTCATTTAAGATTCAGGAAAACAGGCAGGAAACGACCCGTTTTATTTGCTCCTGAACTCACAGCATATCCTCTCCAATGGCGTAATGGTCACCTCGGGTGTTAGGTTGTTATGACTGCTGCACAAAGACACAACATCCTTCGTGACGAGCGACATGGTTCTGAATCCACAGAGGAGCCAGGACGGTGTCCCACTTTCATGTCTCCTGCTCAGAATGAAGCGCTGTCGCTCTGGGTCTGAGTCCTTCTGACCGGTCCGACCCGCCGCCTGTGTTCACAGATCGCCCATTGGCAGGAAAGAGGATACGCAGCCACTCGAGAAAATAAACTTGCAGGCTGAAGCTAGTAAACAGGAGGAAGAAAATGTTGAGGTAACTTAAAGGCGCTTTTGTCTGACAGAAGACACTTGGAGATCAGGCTTGGAAATTTAGACATTGTTAGAAAAGGAGGTAAAACTAACCCCAATTGGCTTTTAAGGGATTTTTTTTTTTCTGAAAGACAGAATTCTTTTTGCAAACACTTTATGCACTGGCATGAATAAATTTCTGAGGTACTCTAGACAAAGACGAATTTTATTTCATTGTGGCTTCAGTTGTATTACAATGCTCATAAACTATTTTACCTTATGCCAGACATGTGGAAGCAATCAGTGTATGTAAATGATATCTGAAGGTGAGGTACAGTTTTAGCTTAGAAACTTAGACTGTCTGTGGTTGTAAATTATAACCACATCACAAAGAGCAACTTTCCTTGTAATAGTAACTTAAATGTAAAAATAATCAGTGATGAATTCATAAAACTACTAGTGTTTTCTTAGTGAAGTACAATAGATGTGAACTGTAGTATGACTTTGTGCTATTGCATTAGGCTTAAGACACAGAATTCAAAGGCAGATATTTTTTCTAAAAGAAAGTGTTAAAATGAAAGTAGTCTAAGTTACATACAATTATGTCAGTGTATCTCTGAAAAACTACTTGCATGCAGAGTAGTGTTTTAGACTATTAATTTTTATTAAAATAAATAATTCTTTTCCTTTTATCCTTTAGCATGGCATAGATTTGGTTTTTGTGCATAATATACTTTTCCTACTATACTTATGTGTGTTTTGAAACGTTCCATAACATTTCATAAATTCTGAACATATAACCTGAATAAAATCTTGCAAAGGAAGTAGATATAATAAAAATAAATGTTTTCTTTTCTTTAAAATCATAACAATGAATCTTTTAGTCTCAATATGATGGTACTTTGCCTCTTTTAAAATATTTTATAAGCTGCTATACGTAAAGCCGGATATTAAAATAAAACAAATTCTACATAGTGTCATGAGACATGAACGCTCATACACACACGTAAATTTGCAGAAGAAAAAGAAAGCAAAATAAAATAAACTGAAGGCAAATAACCATTATCTTGCCATTTTTTTTCAATGAAAAAAAGGACAAGGTCATATTTTGTTAAATTGAAATCAGGTTTATTGCACTCCCAATTTTCTTATTAAAGAAACAAAACATCAAACATTATAAGTCACTCTTTAACGAATTTACTTCAGAGTGGAGAAGCAGGGGGTGCCGGGCGCCCACCGGAGTTTGGCCAGTGTTCGGGGCTCACCGCGCCCTCCCCTCCGGGCGGACCCAGAGCTGAGCCTGGGCTTCAAACGGAGGCGCCGTCCGTGTGCCAGGGCTCCCTTCGGTGCCACCTCAGAGCGCTGCACTGCAGTGAGCAGGAGAGAATGAGTTCCCGTCTGCTAGGCCGGTGCCAGGCGCCATGGGGAGTTTGCTCCCCGCGCTGGCGGTGGGGCAGGGGCTGGCGGAGGAGAGGCGGGGCAGGAGGCAGCGACCTCACACGGCGCGGGAAGGGCGCTGCTGGGCCGTGTGTCAGCAGGAGTGTGCGTGCGCGTGTGTGCCTGGGTGTGTGTGTGTGAGCCGTGGCCGTGGTCGGTCTCGGGCTGATGAAGCTGCCGCGCCACGGTGTACTGTCCGCAGGTCTTCCCGCCTCAGCCGCTTTCCCTTGTACTGCCCAGGTGTGAGCACTTTGCGGTTCAGTCCGCGCAGCCGTTCCCTCGGTGGGATTACCCGGCCCCCGCCCCCGCCGACCACCGAGAAGCGGCTTCTGCAGAGCGCCCCCCGCAGGCGCCGGAACCCGGGCACTGTGGGCACAGGATGCCAGCAGCACAGGCTGCGGGACGCTGCGAAGCTTGGGGACAGGGCGCGTTCGTCGGGCTGCGGACCGCCCCTGAGCAGAGGAAAACGGGGCCGGGGGGCTCCGCTGGGGCTGTAAGGCCAGCGCGGGGCAGGGGGGTGGCGAAGGACCGCGCCCCGCACAGCAGCCCGCTGCACGCGGAAGCGCTGCCCCGTCTCCGGAGCCGGCGCCCCGACCCCTTCTAGGGAAAGAAGGAGCGTCCCGAGCAGTGGGGTCCGTGCGGCGGGGCCGGGCGGCTCCGCGGCCAGCAACTGCTTCAGTCTTCGGTGGGTTCTCCAAGGGGCGCCAGGCAGCACGGTCCCCTGGGCCTCAGAGGGCCGCGTGGACAGGCCAGGCCAGGTGGGCGGATGCGCAGAGAGCGACCGATCCTGGGCAGGACGGCGGAGGCCCAGACATTCGGGGTCAGGGACGGGGAGAGCCTTGGGAGAAGCGGTGGACGTGGGCGCCAGGGCCGGGGCCACAGGACCCATCCCGTCCGACTGAGCCTGTCTCCGCTCGGGTGTTGACCAAACGGCTCCCCGACTTCTCCGAGCTCCTGATGTGGGCTGCAAAGGCGGTACTCGCTTCTCTCTTCCTCTCCTAGCTCCCGGTCAGAATGATTAAACAACTCATAAAAATTATCATAGAAGTTATTGTAAATGGTATGTTTGAGTGTATTTTAGGTGCAAGGCTTCAAGTTCAGAATCACAAACTACTTGAAGTCCATACAGCATTAGAGTTAGAAATGCAACCTCAGTATGCAGAGAAAACCCGGCCAAAGCCGGTCATTCATGCCTGTGGACCGCAGGCCTGGGTCACGTAGGTGCTGAAATGCACAGTCCACGTCAGCCCGAGTCACAGCAGCCGGGCGGCCTCTGGCCGGTGTCCGGGAGACTCAGTACGCTTGAAAGTGCATAAGGGACGAGACGCCCAGGGCAGTGAACAAGGCGTTGAAGTAGCGCTCTCTTACCTTTGCGCCGGGCGTCCTCGTAAGAGGAGGCCATGCTGAAAGCAGCCCCTGGCGTGCGGACAGCGCTGCTGAAGCAGCCCCGTTGTGAGGGCCGAGGCTGGTTGTTCTGTGCACCAAGGCCGCGTCCAGCTTCCAGTCAGCGCCTCTCCGGCTGCCGTTGAGTGCTGCTCCCTGGGCCTCGCACACCAGGCTGAACTCTCTGAATTGTTCACTTCCATTGAAGTTGTCACTTCCGGTCCATAGAACGATGCTGTCACGGTGGCCCAGGAATGGGGTGAAGTGGATGTGTGGGTCACACCCCGCGTGGTCTCCAAGTTCTGCAGTGCTCAGCGGGGCGTCTTAAGCATTGCATGCTGACCCCCAAGGCTTAGATTTTAAGCTGCACACTTAGTCTCCGATACTGATGTTTCCATCAGGTTCAGAAATTCCAAGCCACATGGGTGCTCCTGTTCCAGAGACCAGCAGGTGTGAACCTGTTCCCTGAGTGGTTTCCCAAGCCATCTTTCTGAAACAAACATACTTACGTATCTTAGAAGATAACAAATGACCCTTTTCTTTTGAGTAGGTGTACATCAGTCTGACAGTGTGTTTTCCATTACTCACAGGAAGAGAACCATTTGTGCTAGAAATCCCAATAGAAAATGTGAATACTGTCTGATCTTTGTTTCAACCTGGATGATATTTTTTTGACTTGACTAGTGGATTACTTCAAAGTTCTTACAATTCATCCTAATTGGGACCTTTATGTCAAATTGCTCCAGCAATTTACGACATACCAGAATAACCTCCTAATATGCATTTTGTACCAAAGTTTATATGCACCAAAATATGAAAACTAAAAAGGGCATGTATATAGGGGGTGGGGAGGTGTGTGTGGGTAGGGATATGGGTAAAAATGAGAATTAACTTGTGTCGTATATTGGTACAAATTCTCCCATGTTATGTGTGATTGTGAGATGTATATAAATTGTACCAATAAAGAATTTTAAAAATATGAAAACTATGTCTCAGACAATATCAAAAATCCAAGAAACATGATACTTTATTAACAGAAAAAGCAGAACACTGAAGAGAAAGAACTATTTTAAGGGAAGAAAAGATATGGGGAGTTTTAATGCAGAAATGCGTCTCTAAGCTGTAGTATATTTATCATTTCCCAAGCCAAATAAAGCAATGGGGACTGTGAAAATATAATGCTCGTTAGTGTTGTTGGGTAACTGGGCCATCAGTGAAAACTCCTCTAAAGCTTCAGAGCATTCGTCTGCGGGCGGGCGAGGGGTGCACGTTTGTGCTGCTGGCCTCTCCCAGGTACTTTCAGTCCACAGAAAATGCCTTCACCGTTCGTGTCTGTCTGATCCGAGGGTTATCAGGTTATTTTGTTGAAAATAATGGATGTAATGACACAGGAAGGAAAAGGAAGAAAACAGACAGATTGCTCTAGGCTTCCAACCAAAAGACCTGTAGCTAGCGTGTGTATAATAAAACCTACGTATCTGTAGGCTCCATAACACTTTTAAGACACCCGCATGATACATGAAGAACTGAATGAAATGTGTCCACAGGAAACCTACAGTTTTCAATCGCAGAACCAAAGATCCCACTAGCACAGTGTGCCGACGGCTAAAGTCGCCCGGACCTTCCTAGGTACGAGCCTTTCTCAGCCCAAGCAGGGGAAGCAGTCAGTCGGGTGCCCAGACGGATGGGGCCCAGTGAACCCTGTGTGGACTGGAGCGTCTCCTTTCACTTTGTGCTGAAGTTGACCATCATGCCCCCGAGACACACGCTCAGCCTGAGAGAGGGCCCTTGGGCAGCAGCCTTTAGGCTCTAACGCTTGCAGTTCTGTTGGGGTAAGTAGAGACACTGACCAAACAGTATCTGTAGTCAGTGTTTAGTGAGCATTGCTTCTTAGCAGGAGTGGTGCTAACAAGTCTGCGTGATCTGCCCCCTAGTTACCATGGCAGCCCACCAGAGGAGACCACTCTCCAGGTTGGGACAGGCGAGTAGGTAGAGGCCTACGCAGAGGCGAGTGTGAGGAGCTAGCAGAATTTTCCTGTCCCTTCAGAGCCCTTGCCTTTAACTTGTGCCCAGACTGGAGGCCAGATCAGAGCCTAGACAGTCAGGTGGTCGGAGGGGCTGTATGCGGAGGCTCCCACTGTACATCTACCGCGCAGAACGACCCCGGAACCTCACAAGCTTGGTAACATCGCCATTAGGTCAGCGCTTCCCGAAGAAGTTAGCCAAGATTTGTTTTACTTTTCCCACATTAAAACACACATTGATCTAAAAAATCTTTTATAAAAATAACATCTTCTCTAAGCATATACACAGTCTGTGTATAAAGAACGAACACCAGGACCACATAAGAAGACACATTCCACACTAGATGCTCACACATTCTCTCTATTCTTCCTGCTTAGAAAATGGCATGTCTTCCTTCAGATCCATTCTTGTTCTAAAAGAATGTTTTTGAAGTGAATTATAATGTACAGGTTTTTGGAAGCAGAAGTCCTCATCCCTGCTTGTGTTGGTGCTGGTGCTGACCAAGCACACACCCTCATGACAGACGCTGGTGTGTGTGTGTGTGTGTGTGAGTGTGTGTGTGCAAAGTTCCAGTGAAGCTTTTACATCATGTGCGGTTAGGAGTGAAAGAGCACAAAGCCTCTGTGTGCCACACCATTTATCCTCACAGACATACATTCCTCCTACCATTCAAATACCACCCGCCACTGCTGCCGGCTTCGGTTCACGTAACGGTTTCTGAGTTTGGGCAGAAATTTTGTCCGGTTAATAAAATCCGAGGCCAGAGCAGCTGAGGTGTGCTAATTCAGGTGCTGAGTCACAGACGTTGATTTTCCACATAAAGCATCAGACAGCGTTTGGGAAATGTTAGAATGCGGCAGTCTTCCAAGAGGAAACGGACCGCGTGTGTCTGGGCAGCGTCACTGCTCTTCCTCCGCGGAGGCGATGTGTTCTTCTGTCGAGAGATTTATGGGCAACTATGACGACAAAGGCGGGCCGTGACTCGGTTCTTCCTTTAGCTCCTTCTTTAGTTCCTACAAAGCGCTCTGTAGCGCTGACCGGATGAGCGCTGGCCTGAGGCCCACACTGTCGGGAAGCGGGACAGGAGGCCGGGCCCGTGGCGGCCACTCCTGGGTGGCGCCGGGTCCCCAGGCCTCAGCTGGGTGTGGCAGCTCTCAGAGCCGCAGGTCCTCTGTCCTCCGGGCCCTGCTCCGGCGGGCGGTGCTGCCGGCCGCGGTGGGCTTCTCCCTTCTCCCTGCCGCCGACTCCCCCTCCCCGTCCTCGTCCTCTGCCCAAAGGCCGGCACCTCCGCGTCCGAGCGGACCTGGAGCCAGTGAGCTTGTCTTTCTACTGAAATCTCCGTGTTACATCTCTTCAGTGAACACAGTAGCAACTGCGATGGGCGCTTTCAAGGGCATGCAGAGGTTTCTTCTTGTACATCCTTGTGTTGATCAAAAAGACAAAATAGGCGAAGCAAAAAGAAACTCGAAGGGTGCTGAATACCTAAAATATTAATACCTATACATTTGCTCCCACAAAATAATTGCTTCTCCTCAACTCCCCCCCCCAAAAAAAAATAGCTATAATGTTTTTGGAAAAATAAAAAGTTATCTTTTCCCTTATGGGTAGGGACATAGGAGATTTCAGAATTCAGGCCTGCAAAAGAGTTACTGCTTCTCCTTCCATAGGACACTTCCAGGAACACGCTACATAAATAAATACCACCATCAACTCAAGAGACTTACCCTGCTCTGGGAATAAACTGGTGCTTTGTTTTATACCTACCAGAAGCAAAGCAGTAACAAATTAAATCAGAGTTTGGCCACCTAGAGTCTGGAGGCAAAATCCAGCCGATCGCCTGCTTCTGTGCAGCCTCCAGGCTAACGATTTACCTACTTATGGGATTAAAAGGACCCAGGAGAAGAAGGACTTTTATGACATGATCATGAAATGGAAGCCAAACTTCAGTTCTATAAGTGAAATCTTGAATTTTTTCAATAAAACTCCGTGACAGCATGTTCTCTTCATAATAAACCTACACGCTCTGTGCTTCTCGCTGTTGCTCCCTGGCTGGCAGCTGGCCCACAGAACGATCCGAAAAACTTTCTAAGGAATCAGTCTCAGAGACCGAGGCTTTCATTTCGCTCCTTCAGAGGTCAGAGGTCGATTTTCCAATGAATAAGAATTTGGAGAAATTGCACATTTAGGATGGATCTATTGGAGGTTTACCCACAGACAAATTCCGATTCAAATGTTAAAAGCGATGGCTGTGAAATTTGGAAAAGTATAGTGAAAATTTGCTTTTGACTCTTTACCCTGCCTCCCCTACTGCAGAATTATGGAGCTAATGATTCATTTTTTTTGAAGCTTGTTTAAAGCAGCCTAATATGGATTAAGTTGTGAATCTCATCATATAGCAAGCTGAAAAAAAAAAAAACTCAGTATGATCAAGTGTCTTTTTTTGGTCAAAAATATTTGATTAAAATCTTTTTAAAAATAAAGTCTTTAGAAGACTGAACATGAAAATAATTTGATCTGCTAATAATATGCTATGTTTGATGTCAAAAACAAGTATATAAAATTATATTTCTTCATTAATGTATTATCTTTCATAAATCTTACATGCAACCACTACTAGCTCTTCAAGACGTTGTTTCTGCAGGTTTATATCATAAAGTAAATGAAGAGATACCAACATCTCCATGAGATTATTTTTCTACATCATTCTAAATTGAGATCTTTGCTATTATTAGAGAAGAATAGTTTTTCAGTGCTTTTATGTACTGGAAAGAACCCTCTCTACTGTTTTTCAGGGCAAAAATATTAATTTACCTATTTTCATTAACTCAGCTCTACAGAATGCTTCCGCTACTTCTAAATGCCACAGGCCCTTGGATTCGATTCCCAAGTCACCCCCATGCCGCCACCCAGACAGGGAGGCAGGACTGACCTGGCTCCTGAAGCCGGTTCTCCTTCGTGGGCTGCCGCATTCTAACACTGCTTCACACTAACGTGAAACGGCGTCATCTGTTCATTCTGTTGAAAATATTCTGTTGCTTCAGAACTAAGCAGTATGTTGACTGTGCGCTCTAACTGAGGAACGGGAGCTCCATTCTTCATAATTCAGTGTCACCCCGTATCCCACCCGTAGCAGCCGGGCTTCTTTCTTCCACCATCTGCTCTTTCTTTCTTTATTCTCTGCCAAAGATCGATACGACTCAATGAGCTAAACTGAGCTGCTCCATAACCCAACCATATTGGGCCTGTTTGCTCCCAGTACGCTGACCCAGCTCCTCCACTGGTCCGGTTTAATTAGGTAAACCCTCTGTTGACAAAAGTGCGCCCTTACGAAACTGTAAACACTCAATGAGTGTTATAAAAGCAGCCAAAATGTTATTGTTTCAACAGTCAAGAGTCTAAGATGGCAACACTTGGCAGCCACAGCCACACGCTGTCTGTGCCCGGCCCGGGAATCCCTGCATCCGGCCTGAGCTCCACACAGCGCAGGCGGCCACGGGGAAGAGCGGAGATTTCTGAAAAGTCTCAGCGCGCTCTCCGCTGATTCAGTAATTGAGAAGCATCTGGAAGAAAACAGGTTCACGTCATTGCTACAATACTCCAGAGCCATTTTCGTTGCATTTGGAAACTCAACATCAAGTGTGTATGTATTTGATACTGACGGGGTTTATTGTCACCGCACAAACACATCAGTGGCAGGAAAACGTGTGATGCCCTTTCCTGAGGGTCCGGAGGGGCAGCACTCATGCCGTGCAGCTGGGGGGGGCTCAGAGGCACCTCCGGGGACCCCGAACTCACCCGGCCTAGCATGTGGGCAGTGGCACGGGGACGAGGTGCTCCCGGTGCCCACCTGGAGGCGGGCAGGCATCGCTGTGAGTGTGCACGGGCCGTTTCTCCGCCCTGGGCGCCCAGCACCACCGAGCTGCGCTCAGCTGACGGCTCGTTCGTCTTGCAACCTGAGAGCCAGGGCCGGGCGTGCTCGGTGACACTCGCGTTTGTCACCCTCTTGTCTTCCCCTTTCCTCGCCTTGCCGGTGCTGTCCCGCGGAGGGCACTTGAATTGAAAGCCAAGGTGACTGTGAGAGCAGGTTTAGAACTCAGTAATCATCAGCCACAGAGCTGTCGAACGAGAAGAGGGGCTCTTCCTACTGAAAACCTCACAGGCTCAGGCAGCGGCCAGGTTTGCAGCCCTGGTCACTGGTGATAAGGAGCCGCTGTGCTTTTGAAATCACTCTCAGCCTCACTCTGTGCATTAATGAGTTAATCTTTGCGGACCTCCTAGCTCCTTAATTACATGATTTTATCTGACTTCCAAGGAAAGTGTCATTAGTTTTGATTCATTGTAGTCTATTCGTAGTGATCCAACAGTAAGGAAAAAATCTAGAGCAAAGAAAAATTGCTGAAAATGCCCTTTTCTCTTAACATTATGAATCTTAGTTTCAGTATCTGATGCATATAAATTATGTAACAATCCTTAAGGAAATACTGTAAACTTATTACAATTAATTCAGAATTCTTCACCACCCCTTATATTTCTCTCCAGAAACAAAGCTGAGGATCAATCATGTTAGGATAACCAGCAAAACCCTTTAAAAATGTAACCATGAAAGCTGGCCTTACTGCAGGGCCAGCTGAACTTGAACCTTAATGAAAATATAGTTATATATTAGAGCCAAGTAGGAAGGGTGTTTAAACATCTAGCAATGATGATCATATTAAAAGTTCAGATCAAACCTTAACACAAATGCCAGAACAGCTTATAGACATTCTGAACACGCCAGCGTGATGTTAGGTCTCCAATTGGCTCTCGATGCTGAAATGAAATTCCGTCATCTAATTTACATACAAAATAGTATAATTTGATTTAAAAAGGTAATGAATTCCACAGCTAGTCATCATTCATCTCCCTCTAGGCTGAGAACAATTCAGTATGTGTATTTAAAGCACACATGTGTTTCTTCTGCCAATTAAATTTGTAGAAATTTCCTTTCTTTCAATATTTCTATGTAAATTCATAACCTCATTGCCATTTTTATTTATGGAGGCAAAACATACTCCAGAAACGTGTTTTAAAATGAAAGACCTATTTATGTACATGTACTGTTAAGTAAATATCAGGTGCTAAAAACTGGATCAATAGAAAGTAATGGAATCAGCATGCGGGTTAAGGAAAGGAGGGTGTAAAATCTCAACACCACGAGCAGGATAAAGTGGATTAGACTCTTGGTTTAGTCTGGGATTTGCAAAAACATATGCAAAGGTAAGAAATAATCCAGGAGACACTGTTTGTCTTGCAGGCTGTTTGTTTGTTTCTCTCTTTCTTTATTTACTTTTGCGACACCAGGGAGCAACTCGGGGGCGTCCCGCTTCCAAGGTAGGGGCGGTACCGCTTGAACTAAATCCCCAGTGGGCCCTTTATTTCCGCCATCTTCCTTCAGAGGCAGGACTTTCGCACCGGGATCAGCCTGGGTTGTGGAAGTGCAGGATTTTCTTCCACTTGGATGTGGATTATCTTCCTCCTAGAATGACCTGAATCGAGAGTGCTTCACGGTGCCCTCCGTGGCGATTCGGACAGTCAGTGCGCTCACCAGTCTAGCTAGTAACTCAGAGTTACCACTGCCGGCTTAGCCTGCAGCCCACATCTGCAGATCTTTCATTTTGAGCTTCGGTGTGCTGAATAATCACACATCTCAGCCCGTCCCGTCAGCGCGTGGCCTCGGTGTCCCCGCTCCCTCCTGTGTCCGCTCCCGTCAGGACGAGGATGACAGCAACTTTGCGGTGGGCGCTTGGGAACAATCCCGCCGGGCTGTCCTTAGCCCCGAGGAGACGTCCGACCTCCCGGGCCTCTGCTCAGCCCCGCGGTTCCTCTTCCTGTCTGGGGTAAGTCTGCTCATTCACCGTGCGCAGACGGGCTCTCCCGCGATGGTCACACCTTAGTGACTGGTCTTTTACAGCCGTGATCTAGCGAGTCTGAGTTTCTTTCGTGGAGCGTCTTCGTCCTGTCGGCGTTCTGCGGGCCCTTGTGAGGCGGAGGCGCTCTTGTCCGTCCCGGTGCACGGGGAAAGCAAGGCCACGCTCTCAAACCCCACAGGAGGGTTGCCCCTCCCACCTCGGCACTGCGTCCAGCACCTTCTGCATCTCCCGTGGGTCCCATTGCGGTGAGTGGAGCCTGCTCTCGGGTGGGAGGACATCGGTTAGGACGCACTGCCATGGGCCGAGAACACATCAGCGGACACACAGTCTTCTTCGCTAGGAGATTTTCTCTTTCAACATACCCGGTGCCCAAGAGACCTCTGTCTTCATGGGTATGACCTGTTACCTAAAAGCCCATTAATTACATAACTATAATTATTTTTAATGCGATTATCTTCTAAGGTACACTGTTGCCAGACTTCCTGTCTAAAGACAGTATCCCGGGTACCAGTGAGGCGAGGAGCCTCACGGGGCGTGAAGTGTTGAGTTTTTGCTGAGCCTCGTAACACCGCTCCTTGCCGGGCTGTGAGGACTAACGCGAGCTAAAGTACATTCGAATGCAGATTCGCGGCCACTGGGAAATAGGAAATGGCGCTGTGCGAAGGAGTGTGTGAGGACTCAGAAGTCTTCCCGGCTTCCCTGTGCCAGGCATAGCTGTGGACACAGCACAGTGACCAGCAGTGTCCACATGCCACGTGGCCGTGGTCTGCCGGAAGGCACTTACCGCATGCAGATTATTTATCATGTGAGTACTTTCAGTGTAAATTGAGAGTAATATCAGAATCGACCTCACAACGTTACTCCCCCAGGGCCATGTACAGGAAGCCTGACACCAGACTACTGTTGTCCGCGACAGGTAGCCTTACCTGGAGTGTAAAGAGGCCTAGAGCCCGGAAGCAAACTCAGGGAGACTCTGTCTCAGAGTAAAAAGACACGAAGGGCTAGAGATCTAGCTCAGGGCAAAGTTCCTAGGTTCGCTTCGAGGGCTAGAGAGAAAAGAAGTCAGATTTAGTCTAAATGATGTCAGTACAATTACGGATAATTAAAATGTTAGCAGAGGTGTGAGAGTTCCCAAGTTCATTTGAGTATTTTTAATTTTTCCTTTATTTGTATATATTTATTCACTTAATTCAAATTTGTTTTTATCTCATACATAAAATTAAAAAAACTATATGAAGTAATATGCAATGTCTTGCCATATACATATGTATATATGGTACAATTCTCATTTATCTGTTGAATGAAAATAATTTTCATTTTGTTTAAACACTTTTAGTCTGATTTTAAAATGGAAAAAGGAAGAAAGGAAACAAAATACCTCACAAGCTTTTATTTGTACCAACAGGAAGAAAACTATGTATTTGCTTCTTGACCTATACTGCTTTGCATTTGAAAAGTCAGCACGTGCGCGCTAACCAGTTGCTCCTCTCCACTGCTGTAGTCATGTGACATGTTTACTGTATGTTTACTGTAAGCTTCTGGAAATCGTACCTAGCACTGGGGTGCACGGGCCGGTTAGCACAGGCACGCGTTGTGTGATGCCGGCGGCAGGGGCAGCGCACTGACGGGGCCCGCACGCGTGTCCGTTTCCCTGGGGGCGGAGCCTGGGCTCCTCCTTTCGCCTTCTGAAACGCACAGCGTGGCCTGCTCCCTGGGGGCTCCGCACCCCCTTACCCGCCACCTCGCCCTTCTCACAGTTTCTTTCCTTTTGTAGAAGTCACCTTTTGGTTTATATTTAACCCCCGTTGAAGTAATATTATGTGAAATTAATTGCATTTCTCCTGTAAAAATGTTTTTCTTCCAAAGTGTAAACATAGGCTGGCTGGAGTAATGATTTGATGCGAAGAGGGTTATCAGTTCGTAACAAAGTTCCTCCCAAAACTTGATGAACTGGTGAAGTCTAGGCATACAGAAACTTATTTGTATACTACTGGTTTTATTAACTGAGTTTCATTCATTGATGACACGTAACTGAGCCGAGGGATTGGTGCTCCAAAGGCCCGTGTCGTGAAAGCGCTCGGTCCAGCCCACGTCCATGCGGCTTTGATAGTGAGAGATCCCATCATTTGAGCTCCGTTTTGAGTCCTCACAGGGGACCCTGAAACCGTGATGTCCTGGAAGTTCTAGACCAGTCCGCGCTGGCTCGCAGGAGGAACCGAACGGAGCCGCCCCGCGCTGGCCCAGGTGCCCACCTGCTCCGCGTCCCTCACTGCGCGGCCCCTGCACAACACCCGCGTGCACGCGCACCACGCGCAGCACGCACAGCACTCGCCGTTTCACACCGACGCCTGTGCGCTCGCCTTGCTCAGTGTGGACGAACCGTGCAGAGGGCCGGGAAGGGAGGGGCTCCGGGGCTGAAGTCAACAGCTTGTGCGATTTCAGAGTTCACTGTGGCCACCGGGGGCCTCTTCTTCCTAATCCGTAAGTCGAGTGTTGCTGATGTTTATCTTCACAGCACCCGGAGCTTTTTAGTTTCTAAGGAATCTATAAGCAGTGAGCAGGGCCACCCAATGGGAATTTTCGTCTTTGGGTACAACCCTAACGCAAGATGGCAGCTCTCCAAGGACAACCCGGGCAGACCCCAGCAGATGCCAGCGTCCTGCCCGGGCCCGGAGCATGCATGAGCTGCTGGTCAGCGCGCCACCAGGCAGCTGAGTGTTTTCTAACAGCCCGTGGCCCGTGGAACCGCGCAGACACAGGCCCGGCTGTCTGGCCGCCGCACGCTGTCCCCTCCCTACAGCATTTGCCAGGTACCTCTAGGGCTTGGTCACGGCTCCTTGGCTCTCGATGGAACCGACATCTTGGTTCTCTTGCAGACTGTCTGCATCACGCGAGAGAAGGGCCTAGCCTGCAGTCTGTGCTTTGAAAAATGCAGAAGTAAAGCACATCTCTACCTTTCCTTCAACGCTTTATATTCTACAAAAGCAAAACTGGGCCAGAAGGAAATGGGCCAAAAGACAAATCAAATGACAGCTCACTGTCCTTAGAATCATCCCTCCACTTCTCTTCCAGGATTTGGGGTAAAGATTTTCCCTCGTGGACAGTGCTTTCCAGGCCCTACACACGTGATAAGTCCCGGCTCCGTTCCGGGAGGGTTATGAGTTCTGGGCCCCAGCCTCCCGCAGCTGTGCTCTGCCAGAGACAGGAGCGGCGCAGGTAGAAGCTGCGGCGCTTCGCGTCCTCGTGACTCTGCTGTGCAGAGAAAAGTAGAAAAATAGGAGCTCCCGGTCCTGCAGGAGCTGCGACACAGCCAAACACGGCTTGTCCTTGGATATGATAGGAATCTGCATTCTTGCTCAGTAATATCAACCTCCAAATGTAAATATTTTATTCCTACTAAATCCAGTAAGACCTTATGTTAAATCTGTATGTCTGAGCAGGCTAAACCCTCAGGATGAGGGGTTGGGTGGAGATTAAAGTTACCACGGAGCAAAGCACTTCCACGATACACTGCTTCTGTTCTAACGCTATGTTGGTACCTACCGATGTGGTAGAAAAATGAAGCATCAGTAGTATTTCATGAATTCAAATATCAATTACCCTAGGTTAACTAAAAATAGAATACATGCATATTTTCCCTCCCGACAGTTGGCTTATCAACATTTCAAATAGCCATTTGTTTTGATCTCTGGTAAAGTCTATTTGCAGAAGTATTTTACATATGAATGAGCTGGTCTGTCCTGTCTGCTTGGCCCCAGTTCGGACGTTAGACGGCAGAGACCTGGTAGCCATGCTCTCCGTAAACCAGTGTCCCGACCGCAGCGCCGGGGGAGTCAGGCTGGGCACTGCTCTCGCTTCACACAGCTCTTCCAGCCACGTACCACACACACACACGCACACGTGTACACACACACGCACACACGCGCACGTGCACACACACACACACAGTGGCAGCTCGCACGTTTCCTGGGAGCTGCCCGGTCTCCGCGGCCCGGCCGGGCTTAGGCAATCGGTGCGGCAGACAGTGTCGAGGCGGTGCCTTCACATTTTAATTTCTGGGCCGCACGTAAAATGCTTCAGGAAGGAGCCGCGTCTTACTGGGCTTTGGGTCTTTTCCTGCTAGTTCTGGGGAGCGGCTCTGCGGGGCTGAGGCCACCATCCCTCAGCCAGTTAGATTAGAACAGTACTGTCCACCTCTTAGCTCCTTTGTAAGAAAGAGGACAGGGAATAAGGGAGGCGTAAGTAAAGATGTTTTTTTACTTATCTCATGAAATCATCGTGGTTAGACAGTTAAGTGCCGGTATTAGATACCATTTCCCCAATGAGAGTAAATACGGAGCCACTATGGTCTTAAAAACAGAGCTCACTCTAAACTTCCAGTGCTTGACCCCATTTCCCTTACTACAATTATCATCTTGGCCTCAAAAAGCCGTACGCTGCTTCAGAGACGACGTTGGTCATGACTCAGTCATCTTTTAAGGTTCACTTCAGTCTTTACGCGGCTTTTCTTCTTCCCAGTGTAAAACTTGGTTCACGCTGCTTCCGCCCCACCCCCACCCCACTACGACTTTCTAATACAACGCACCCAAATTACAGGACTCACACTATCAGATCCATTGGAACACAACTGTTCCCACCCAGCTGGCACGGTGTCACCCAAAGCTAATGGCAGAACAGGATCTTTCCAGCCCTCAGATTATTAGAAACAGTAGTGCTTAGAGTGGAGCTCAGAGAGCCTCCTTGTATTTTCTGACAGCCTTCTCGGCAACTGAGTACTAGTATCATCAAGCAACGCGCCTTTCCACCCTTTCCAAGGCACCTCCAGGACAGAATGCTTTTCTCCTACTGGTGTGATTGTATTTCTTCTACAATTACTACATAAGTCAAGAGGAGACTGACAATGCCTTAGGCAGGAGTTTTTAATCCCAAGTGTTTTACTGTTTAATAGGATTTACGTGTAATATTTCCTGTGGAGAACTGCATTTGTAAGTATCAGTGCTCCAAAACACCATCCTACATCTTTTAAGTTTCTTTAAAATAAAAAATAACACTGAAAAGAAATTTAAAAGAAAAAACAAACAGTGCTCTTTCAGGATACAGTGATTTTGCAAGGACCATTTCCATCGGTGTAGAAATAACCCTTGAGTATGTCAGTAACTACATCAGACACTATGAGTTGGAATTTTGTGAATATAGTATATTTAATGGCTCGGTGAATGATTTGCAAAGGTTACCCGTGATATGCAGTGGAACACTGTCCAAATATTTTTCTGCAGCGAAGGTGAGCAAAACTACAGTCACTTGTTTTGAGATGTGGAGAGAGTGGCACGCTCTGAGCTCCTGTGGAAAGTTCCCACTCACCACGCCCAGCTGGTCCCATGAGCCCTTGTAAAGTCGCGTGCATCCTGAGCGATTAACTGCAGGACTCAGCCTGTGAGCTTTCTGTCGGGCTTGGCTGGAGCCACGATACAGACCCAGAGCCACCTGTCGGTCCCCGGGCTGCTCTTTTCCCCTTGCTTTTCGCCTTACAGAATATCTGTACCCTGCCGAAAGCATCGTGTAAAAATCTGTAGAAAAGAGTAAAGCGCAGGGGGTCAGAACAATACGTAATAGTGCACAATCAGCAGTGACAGTTTCCGGCTTATTAACTCCAAGTTCATTCAGTTCGTTGACCCCGACCGGGCGCTGGGAGCCGCGCTGGGTGCGGAAGGCGACGGAGGCTGCGCGCGGAGGGCAGGAAGGAACAGACGCGCATGCGCAGACACCCGCGGTGAAGCCGCTGCCCCGGGAGCACCGCGCGGGCTGGTCCCGCCGCGGCACACACGCTTACGTTCAAGTGTGAAGCTTCACGTGAGCAAGTGCGAGCCCGGGGCAAGGTTAGAGCTTCCGGGTCGGAGGCTGAAGCTGCGGCCCTGCGGCCGGCGCCGGGCGAAGGAATGAGTGAGATTCTGGCCGTGCCTGGCAGGAGCCTGAGCACCCTGCTGGGCGCGGGGAGATGCTCCGGCGGAGGCGGAGGGCGCGCGGTCCTCGCAGCCGGGGCCGCGCGGGCCGGGGAGGAGGCCCTGCCGCCCTGGCGCGGGGACACACAGGAACCCCCACCAGAGGACGGTGGCCCGACTGAAATGCACGGGCAGCCTCGACACGTGAGGACAGAGTTACCCACGGTCTCCCAACCCCCATAACTGCAAGAACTATCGATCTCCTTGTAGTTAGAATTTCAAAGATAGCTTGGAATATTAGCGTTGCTGAATTAGCTATGTGCTCTTAAGAAAGGAATGCTAATGCTGTTTCCATGCATATATGAAATCAATTAAAAAGCAGGGAAGAATGCGGTATTCACTTTTTTAGCCTTCCGTCAAAGACCTGCTCTCCAGAGTCTCATGAAGGAGTGCTTCTAGTGTGGTCATCGGGCCTACGGACCGGCCTTACGCTGCAAGTCGCGAGCTAGTATTCATCAGGCTCTGAGAGGAGAGCTCGTCAGCTTGCTGCTCGCTTCTCAACCACGAAGGGCCGTGTTTTATCAGAAGAAGCCCCTTCGGTGCCCGGAAGAAAGTTCCTCGGGATTAGTTATATCTGCAGCTTTCTATGTAAATATGCACGATGTACAGTATTATTAGCAGATGTTTGAAAAGTAGAGGTACCCGGAGGTGGGAAAATACGTATGTTTGAATACTCAACCGGACTTTAAAAATGAACATTGTGTCTCCTACCATTCAAAGTACACACGGTCCAGCGCATGTGGAGGGCAACAGCACGATGAATTATTTGATTAAAATGTGCCAAGTTTTGAAATCATAATTCTGATCGCTAATTCTTTTTGAGAATTAAAATGAAACACAAAAGATTCCAAACATGTTTTTTAAACCAATGTTGCCTTGCATAATAGACACTGCGAGTCTGCTCTTGTAGGTGAAAAGGTTACTTACAAGTTAGAATTTGATAATACAGCAATATTAAGCCAGCTTTATAGTAATGTTATATAGAGATCCTTTAAGAAATTGAAATCGTCTCAAAAGGATTAACGTTTTATGAGTCAGGACGGGTGACTGTGGCTTCCAGTCAAATGACTACACAGAGAAAAAAATCCTACCAGTGGAACACACAGCTGCTTAAAAACAGTCTTCCAGCATGCATTCCATGTCCATTTGACGTGTATATCTCTGATGTATACAGACTTACAAACATGAAAACTTTCCCAGACAAGCGTGCTACATTTGTCAGGTAGGAATGTGTATTTACCAGTAATTCCTTTGTATACTATCCCATCAATAAATCCTAGAGCTAAAACTATCTTGCTTGTGGCCTGCTCAATTACACTGCGAAACCCGAACATATTCTGATTATCCTGAAGATGGTTTCAGACGTACGAAGTGTCCAATATTATACCCTAGCTTAGCTGCTAGCCTTCTGCTTTGTCCCGTTTTCCAAGATTCACTGTTACCTGTAATGTTGAAAGTTGGAAAAGACAAATTTGGTGATCTCAGGCTCACCAGTTCCAACTTCAAAGACAGCTGATTCTTAGTACTGAAGCTTCCTCACAGCAGGCCGACAATGCCGCCCTGGGCTTGGGCACCCACCCAGGAAGTCAGAAGCCACACCTTTCCTTCCTTTTGTTCTCTGCCGTTTTCTAGAGACACCGTGTATAAAGCAGCAGCCTTTCATCTTGGAGCATGTGAAAGAACAAAAAGATGCTTCCTTACAACTTAGAAAACCCCAATTAAAAAGTTACCTAAAGGCCTTTAAAACCTTGGAATCACTACTAAATTTTCAGAAAATATTCAGGTGTGATGTCATTCTTTTTCCTCCAGAGACTGCCCCAGAAGCTTCAGTGCAGATATTTCACACGTGCTCTGACAGGAGAGAGAGACGTGGGGCCCTGCGGTAGCGAGGCTGTAAATCAGTGGCAGAGTTTGAGAGTTTTCAGAACAAAATCTGAGCTTTCTGAATCCTGTCCCTACAGTTGCACTAGATATATTTGACGGTCAAAATCATAATATGTTAATTATAAGAAAAAATTAACAAATTTAACAACACCTCACTAGCAAATAGAATATACACCTCAAACTTTACTTGAAGGTTGCGAGTGGAGGGGTTTCTCAAACATTTGACCTTCAGAATCCTCCCCCCGCGAAAGCATAGCGAGGTAATGAGTGTAAAGAAGAAAGAAAGAATGCGAGGCAGGAAGACCGCACTGGGCCAGCCCAAGGCCAGGCTCGGCTCGAGCTGACACCACTTAGGCTCTCACCGCGAGGAAGTCCCCACGGGAGGGATGGCCTGTTTGAAGTCAAGCGTTTTTGTCAAGTTGCTTGGAAAGAGGGAAACACATCTGCCTGAAGCTCATGAACTTCTTAAAAGGTGAAAACTGCCCTGGTTGGGAAGAGGGTGTGATGAAAGCTGAAATGCATCCCAGTTCTCCCAGAAACTATGAAGCGAATACAGGAATAGCTGTAAAGGTCTAATGGGAGTCGAACACATTTGAATTTAATTAAAAGAGACATTATTTTCTGTAGCCCTGGATATGTGGATCCAGCCATATGAAGAATGCTGCATAATGAAAGTCCTGCAAGAGAAGAGTGCTGATAGATAGGTCTTGGTTGGAAGTATGAGGTCACTGGTTTATATCCTGGAGAGCAAACCTGGACCTAATCCATGAAAAGCAGCTGCTTTTGTAAAATGTAATGTCTTGCATGCAAATGGAATTAAAGCTAGCTACTGTCATGCAGAGGATCCGGTGCTCTCCAGGAGAGGCAGAGGCTGCACCTCAGAGTCTCAGACCTGCTGCTTCAGCAGAAAAGTGACTGTTCCCCCAAATAAATCAATAACAGAAGGACTGACCAAAATATATTGATATAGATATGTTTGAAAAAATACTGTCTCCTAAATCTGACAGCAAACATAAAGAGGCTTATGTTTTATTTTTCAGATCTAGTCATCTGCTTGAAATTCCAGGAAACCATCCAAAATTTAAATTCAGAGACTGTGAATTACCAATTTCAGCTGAATTAGAGATTAAATATTTATTGGATTCTTTTCATCACCTTTCTCAGTGTTCTGTTTATGCTTTCTTTCTTTACTCAGGAATTTGTGCGGTAGACGTAAGTTAAAATCGTGCGTGTGGGTACACCGCAGTGTCAGGGCGACGTTACAGGGTTGTGCCGTGTACACCGGACACGGCTGAGCTGCGGGGCTGCTGGCGCTGTGCCACGGGGGGCTCGGGCGTGCAGGGCGCCCTCCGCACGCGTGCCAGGGAGCCAGGCGCCACGAGGGCACGAACAAAGCAAGTGGTTTCTACTCTTTTTTCAGCAAAACCAGGAGGTCTCTTCAAGAAAAAGAAATGGGCTCTGTGGACGGAGAAGCCAGGTCTAAATGGCGTTTCTGTACGTCCATTTCTTTGCAGTGAGGCCTCCCGACATGTTTAATATATCAATTTAATGTATAAGATGATGAAATACGTATTATTTCCCTAAACTCATTATCCTCACTAAACCTTTCATTCCATAAATTATCAAAGGAAGCTAGTGTTTCACGGGACACACTAGTAAAGGGTTGGTTTTTAATAACATCTATGCTGGTCCTCAGCCAGCGGAAGGATAGAGGTGAAGGCAGTTTTCACTGTTTCTGTTGTGGCTGTGTTTGCATCTGTGTGTGTGTGTAGACATAGATACACACACACACACATCACACACACTTCAGTGTCTCGACAGCTCGCAAAGTGGCACCGAGGGGCTGATGAACTCCAGAGCTCACCAAAGCACACCGGATTTTAGATTCTCGTGGGCTAAGTGGAGTGGAAGCCATTATGGTCATTAAAAAGAAAAAAAAAGCTATGAACTTTTAAATCAATTTATTTTTTTTTAAGTAGAGGCAATTTTTCCACCATGAGTACTTGGAAATGATAAAACAACAGAGGTATAATTGGGAGTGTCTAGACTTTATTCTCTCAACTTTCTGACTCTAGTTTCTACCACGTTTTGACTTTTATCAGTAGTGGCATAGCCTAATGAGGAACAAATGTAAGTTTTCAATGATCTTCTCATAAGGAAATATAATAAAACAAATTTTAGAAACTTTGGAAATCTCATAAAATGGATTACCAGTTCGGGACACAGGAAAACACATAATCTTGGATTTTATAACACACTTTGTAAGTTGAACTACAATACCAAGATTGTTATCTTCATAACAATTTATTAATGTGAGGGTAAAGTTAAATTACAGTGTCTACCAGGTGTCATCAAAGAAATACATGTCTCAACCTTGAATGTATGACATTATTATCCATAATTTAATCCAAAATTTATTAGTGAGTATACTGTAATAAAGAGGCGCTTGGCACAGTGAGATGCACATGGGCACCACGCCAATGTCTGTGCCAAAGCCGCTAACACGGCAGAGCCCCCAGCTTCTTCCCCGGGATTGTGAATGCGGAGCAGCGACGACATGCTTGGCACGAGGGGCTCTTCGAAACTCAGCCATGCTGGTGTTGCTCCACAGGTCGTTCGCGAACACCGATTTTGATGTTGTATTTCACGTATTATTTGTACTGAATGCGTACATAACTTAAGAAGCTACTATACAGCCTCGGCAGATAGTAAGGACATAGACACAACGCTCCCTTTTCCCTCCGTGTTTATTCTTGCATTTATTTACCTGTAGTTTCATTTTATAAAGCAGAAAACGTGGTTCCAGTAACATTGACTGAAGCGTGCGCTTCCGGGGCCCAGATCTGTGCAGGAGGAGTTTCCGGCACCTCCGACCTCAGGACCGAGCAGGGCCGGCAGTGAGCTGGGATGGGGACGAGGGGTCCAGGCCGGTGCCCCACAGAGCTTAATAAATGCCACGAATGGGGCCGGAGGGTTAGCTCAGCGGTTCCGGTGCCTGCCTTGCAAGCGCAAGGACCTGAGTTCGATCCCCGGTAACCACATATAATGCTGGGCGTGGTGGCTCACGCCTGTCATCCCAGCACTCGGGAGGCAGAGACGGGAGGATTGCTGAGTTCGCGGCGGCTTGCCTGGGCACCATAGCGAGCTCAGCGCCAGCCTGAACTACAAAGCGAGACCCTGTCTCAAAAAAAATAAAAAATAATAAATAAATAAATAAATAAATAAATAAATAAATAAATAAATAAATAAATAAATGCCACGAAAACCTGCCCCTGCAGACGAGGCCTGTCTGCCCCCTGCGAGGACTGCACAGGGCAGCGCACGGTCCAGGCGCGTCCGGCAGCGCCAGGCGGCTCCTCGGGAGCAGAACGGCCGCTCCTGCCGCCTGATGGAGCGCGGCTCGAAGCCCAAGCTCCCGGGCCTCCCGGGCGAGCGGCCGCTGGCACAGGTGCCCGTTTCCACTTGGGTGTGTGTCCGAGACGCTCCTCCGCGGAACAGTGTTGTTTTGAGCAAGTCCACTGTACCCCCTCCGATTGTGGTTTCTGAAGGGACCCTCCGTCACGCAGTAGGTGTCATAATTACTCCTCCCGAAAGACTAGATTTTACTGGGATGCGGCGACTTTACCTGTAGATTCAAGTCTACCTTCCGTTTTATTTCCGTACTCTTCTTCCCTTCTTATTTTTATATCAACCCCAACTTTTAAACTAAAATTTGGTTTTGTTATTACTCAGATGGAAACTTCGGTCCCTGGATTACTCCTCTGTTTGCTGTGTTAAGTCTCCTTCCTTCTTATGCCGTTTACTTACCTATGGGTGAATTTTCTTTTTACCTTCATCTGATAAGGACGGCCTGGGCTCAGACACTTCATGGCTTAGGACTGCTGCTCAGCCTGGGAAAAAGCACAACAAATTCTTCCACACTTTTTTTTTTCCTGTGAACACACTTCGTGTTATTTTTTCCGTGTTTTCCTGATTGGTGTGAACTCTCGTGACGTCTTTAGAGCCATCCTGTGGGAGATCGTGGGGTCCACTCCGGCCTCTGCTGTGCCTCTCATATCTGGTGCCCTGTAGTAGAAAATAATGCTTATGAACTGTGTGTGTGTGAGAGAGACTCAGGCCGTCTGTGGCACGCTGGTCATGGGCAGGAGCGGACGCCTTCGAACGTTAGATCAGCGCCACTCGGTTCGGACTCCCCAGGCGGTGTCTGTAGCACCAGCGACACCCGCGTCCGCTGTCAGGGCGTCCGCCGGGGGCGTCTCCGTGCACACCCGTTCTGGCCGCACGGACTGTATCGAGGTCGGTGTTTGACTTCGGCGTCTCGGGTCAACGCGCTCCAGGCTTCCTGGTGTTTGCTGTGTCTCCTCTCAGTTTGTGTCCCGCTGCTGGTTTTCTCTCTTCATTCACTTCTTGTTCCTGTTTTTGTTCGCGAGTCTTTTCTTCCATGAGATTGAAAGGAAGACGGTAGCGTGCAGCTGTCTCTACTCTGCACGTCTGTCGGGGGGGCCTAGGACTCTGTGTGCCCGCTCTGGGGTGGCGACTGGGTCACGACTGGCCTGTCGCGAGGTGCGGCTCGGCTGGGCGGGCCCTGGCACCGCGCCTCTCCCTTCCGGCCCCGCTGCCAGACCGTGAGCGCCTCCGCGAGACCGCCCGAGTCGTCTGGAAGCCGTGGGCCAGCGTGCACCTCGTTTCCTTTAAATTCATTGTCCCAGGCTGAGAAAAGGCCCAAAACAATGGCTCTCAGGTGCAAAGTGCGCTTGTGTTAGAGCAAGACTGCCTGGGGACTGGGCACCCCGGCCTGCTGCTGTGAAACTGCACTTAAACAATTGGTTTCATTGGTGCACGCAGCCTTCCACCTTGAGGGTTTGTACCAGTGTATGACCCACCTTGACCCTCGTTTTTCCCGTCCCCCTGCCCGCCTTACAACCCCCTCATATACATAAGCTTTGTCTCCTGCTTTTAAACCATCCTTTCTTTCCCTTCCTTGCTTACCCCACCCCTCTTCGACAGAGGACAGACACAGTCATCCGGGGACCTTGCGGGGAGCGCGGCTCCGACTCGGGCAGCGAGGGCCTGGCCTAGGGAGCACGGGACGGCTCGCGTGGGGACGAGGCTCCGTCTCGTGTGAGTCTTCTCCGAGGAGAGTCTGCCGGCAGCTCGAAGGCAGCGCTAGTGGGCGGTGTTTGCAGCGGGGGGGGACCCCGCGTCCCTGTGGGGCCCGAGCTGGCCGCCGGGGAGAGCCCTGGGAGCGGCGTCCGAGGCGTGGCGGCCCCGCCGGGCTGAGAGCCGCGCTGCAGGGCTGGTCGCCCCGAGTCCCCGCCGTGTGAAAAGCCGTCGGTGCCGAGCGCGTACGCGCAGCGCTTGGCAGCCGCCAACGAAAGCGGATCGTGCGATCGCGAGAGGCGACCCGACTTCGCAGCGGGCAGTTCTCCGGGTCCCGCGGGGCCTCCGGCTCGTGCGCCCAGCAGAGCCCCGGCCAGCCGTGCTCACCGCGGACCCCGCGTGCCCGAAGTCCGCCGAGCGGGGTTCCCGGTGAGAAAGCGGGGCGCGGGCGAGCCCCCGGCCCACGGCCCTGCGGGGCACGAAGAGCAGGCCCGCGAGCTCAGCGCGCACGTGGGGCACACGCGTGGGGGCACACGCGTGTCCTCCCTCCCGCGGCCGCCTCGCTCTGCGTCGTCCGGCCGTGACCCGCGGGACGGCCCGCCGCTCAGCCGCCCGGGGAGGTCCCGTGGACAGGTTTGTTAAGCGCAAGCGGCCACAGCACGCTCCTGTGTAAGCT
This sequence comes from Thryonomys swinderianus, assembly GCA_004025085.1. NCBI lineage: Eukaryota > Metazoa > Chordata > Mammalia > Rodentia > Thryonomyidae > Thryonomys > Thryonomys swinderianus. The sequence goes on along the minus strand of PVIC010001447.1, from coordinate 11,993 downwards.
CTGTCCACTTTCTCTGTGACATTAATATTTTTCTTCATACTTCCTTAGCTTGTTATCTTCTTTCAGTGTCAAAGATGCAATTTTTGCTTCTCCACATACCTCTTCCGCCTTCCCATGAAGGTGCTCTGTTTATGCTGCATGTACTGATGAACCTGTGTCTGGATGTCACACATGGCCAAGGACGGTGTGTGTGTGCAGCAGGTGTGCAGGGGAGCGCTCAGTGACAAACGTCTGAACATCAGATTAGATCACAAACGCATCACTTCCCATATTTCATATTTCTCTCATCACCAAAAGCGAGAAAGAGCCGGGCATGGTGGCTCACATCTGTCATCCCAGCACTTGGGAGGCAGAGGCAGGAGGATTGCTGAGTTCCAGGCTACATAGTGAGCTCAGAGCCAGACTGAGCTACAAAGTAAGAGGTTGTCTCAAAAAAAAAAAGGGGGGAAAGAAAAGCAAGAAGAGATTCATGTCACCAACAGCACTGCCCCTGATGTTTCATGAGGATTCCTGAGCGGACGTTGGCCTCAGACAGAGCGGGTCGGGATGCTGATGGCTGTGGGTCTGGAAGCAGAGGCTGGGCCTGTGGCAGGAGTGGAGCTTGCTGTCTAGAGCTGAGGGTGAGTCTTAAACGCCTCGTTGCCTGAGTCTCCGTCAGAAGGTGATTGCTCAAGTCATTTACAAGCACCTGGCAGAGGCAGTGGGCATCAGGCAGCCCTGGAGGAACAGCCAGAAGGTGGCTCACTGTACTGGCGTCCCTGGTCCCTGGCACAGGGTGGCGACCGTTGAGGCAAGATCAGCTTCTGGTCAAGATGTGTGGATTCGAGGACTGGAAATGAGAAGCTAGATGTTTCCCAGTATAATCAAGCAGTAATAATGACACAGGAATAACATACTCAGCATCGCCAGATTCGTGAGGGTGTGAGTAGACCCTGGCACCGCCCCTCTGCAGCGACCAGGGTTCCTGCCGGAAGTGTAAGAGCCGGCGCCGTGAGCGCCCCCTCCTGGCGTCTGTCAGAGCAGGCGCTTCCCAGCCCGCGGGCTTTGGAAACAGGTTCAACCTGGGATAAAAATTTAGAAACCAGACCTGAAGGTATAAGGTGAAAACCACTTTTCATAATGTAAATTCTTTTCATCTCCATATATAATTTTATTATCCTTTGTGTAGTTTTGCTAGCAACATCAAATGCCTCTTCCTCTTTTAGTAAAAAAAAATAGACACCAAACAGTACTTGATTTCTTTTTTCTTTTGCTGTCTTGTTGTCATAACACAGTGAAAAGCTCTGAACTCTATCTCAGTTTTGGTCTTGAAGCATTTTTTCCTTCGTGTAATAAATATGTGTGCCATATATATATATATATATATATATGTATATATATATATATATCACATACACACACACGTATATATATATTGGACCTCACTGAACTTTCTGATACTTACAAATATCAACTTGTGGTCATCCTTTAGCCAAAATGTTTTGGCATGCTTTAGAACCAGCCTTTGACTCTTTTAAATGGGATGTTTGGTTGTTCTATAAAAAGGACAAAATTCAAGTCATGGAAAAAGGACATGAGCCTGAAGCCATCATTGAATACAAGCAGTTCACTTGAAGGCAGCAACTTTTGAGGCCCAACTTTCATGCTGTGAGATTTAGAAGAGGAAAGGGAGGGACGAGAAAGTCAGAAACACAAAGAACAGGGCAAGTGTTCCTTGGATTGGAAGGTCAAGTCCACAAGAGTTCTCCATCTTACTGAAAAAGATCTAGCTCTGGGCCATCTTGTGTTCCATAAATCAGTACTCAGTTCACTGTTTTGTGGAGAATTTCCGCTGACTGTAGCAACAGGATCACCTGTGCAGCCCCTGTTTATCCTGAAGGTCATCAGAAGACCCAGCACTACACAATGTTATAACGCAGAAGTGTATCATCATCTGTAATTCTGATGTAAATGTCCTCATATTTTTCTGCCACATATTAAAGATATAAGGATGTCAGTTTTTAAAGCAATCAACATCTTAAAAAATGTAGTGAGGGATTGCTACTAATGGCTTCTTCCACCACTAACTGTTTTATAATGTTTCTACACTGAAGATCTTAATGCTGGGGAGGCAAGACAAATCTGAACACTGGTAAATTAACACATCGAATGAAGGTCTAATTAACTCATTATAAAATTGTTGTTTTTCTACCGCACTTATTTGGTGGCATCTTCCTATTAGAGAATTATTTATAGCTTATCCATTTGACATGGTTCACTAAATAGAAGTTGATGAAATTCAAAGACTCGAATTTCGTGAAACTCTACTTTTCAGACCAGAGCTCAACAAAGTGTCGCCTATTTGTGAAGTGATGATACCACTGCTCCAAGAGATATTGATTTTATCCTATTAAACTTCCTTTACTCATATGCTTATTCTCCATGTCGCATCACCTTGGCAAAACCGCGATGGTGAGAGACATTCCTGAGCCCATGTCTTCCATGATTTTACTAAGCAAATGATAGACACTTTATCATTTGGTGGCTCTAGAAAAAGTAAAATACTTATTGAATCACTTTTCAAATTTAGGAATATATCCTTCATTGAAGATTTCTTATGTGTGGAGGGCAGAGATTTAGCTCAGTGTTTTCAGCGCCTGCCTCGCAAACACAAGGTCCTGAGTTCGATCCCTGGTAACCACATACAGTGCTGGGCGTGGTGACTCACACTTACAATCCCAGCACTCAGGAGGCAGAAGCAGGAGAATTACTGGGTTTGAGGCTTGCATGGGCTACATAGTGAGCTCAGGGCCAGCCTGAACTAAAAGCAAGACCCTGTCTCAGAAAAATTAAAAAAGATTACTTATGTAGCAATAGCATCTTTGCTTATTAACCCTACATTTACAAATCTTTACCCTAAGCACAGCATGTAAAAATTAAAGGAATGTTTAACCAGATGAAAGTTAAATTGGACCAAAGAGAATTAATACCTTTACAAAAGCTTTGGTCTACCTAGATTCATCATAGTCAAATTGATGCCATTCAAGTTTATGTTGTTCTTTTATAAAACATTTGTTGTTGTTTGACTGAATATGAACACTTGCAAGATGTGAAAAGGTAGAGGAATGTTAAACAGCCTCTCACATTACTGAATATTTATTTTCGTTCCAACACTAGTTTATGTCTTTGTAAGGTTTAAAAAACAGAAACTGAAGACAGAAAAAACACCTAAAGCTTTGAAGAGTAAATTCAAAATTGAAGTCATTTAATACCAGCTACCGCTGAATGTGTCTATGTCTAGGAAAAACAAAATCATAAATTTAAATGAGGAAAATACAAAACTGAAGGATCCATGAGCCAGACACAGAGAGAAAGTACCTGATGTTAACTCTGATGCTCTCACCCTGGAAAGCGGTGTGAGACTCTGCGCGGTGTAGAGTTGGTCCCGCTCACCTCCGATGCTGTCAGGACACTCTTTTCTCAGTGATGAAGCTTAATGAAGGGCTCTTGTGTTAGAACAAAATGAAAAGACACGATGGGAAACAATATGTGCATTTGAAAGCGGAAGGAAGGGGCCGCTCACCACAAGAATGTTACCTTTTTGTTTGAAAAAATGATTCAGCAAAAAGAGAGTTTTACATTTTTGTCAGTAAGTATATGTTTGTGGCACCTGTTTCCATTCATTTTGGGGAACTGGTTTCTCACTATATATTTCAACTATATCTATGTCCATTGTATCTGTATCTATATCTCTATGTTCCCTACCGTATATCTAATGTATATCTACACCCAACCTATGTCTACATCTCCACACCTAATCTACATCTGTATTTAATCTACATCTAGCTATATCTAATTAATATCTCTATCTATACTTAGTCCATATCTGTATCTAACCTATAGCTATTTCCAACCACATCTAATCCATATCTGCATGCGATCTCTGTCCAGTTCACCCAACCCATATCTTCTATCATCCTTGGTGATGTTTGATGCCTTTGATTCTGTCTTCCACCCCCTCCAGTTCCCGCTTCCCTTCCCCTGAATACCGGCCTCCATGACTCCTCCATCTCTCTAATATTTCACTCTTTATTTAGATTTTGTGCTTCTCATATGACAGAAACGATGCTATTTTTAACTTTCTGTGCTTGACTTATTTTATTTAACACTGTGATCTCAAGAGCCATCGATTTTCTTGAAAATGACTTGAATTCGGTCTGCTTGGTAGTTGGATGAAAGCCAGTGTGTATGTATGCGTCATTTTCTTTATCCATTCTATCTGCTGATGGGCAGATATCCAGGCACAAAAATCAAATCTTTCAAAGGCATGTAATTTGTTTTCAGAGTGATTTCGTACCTTAAATTGTCCATACATAAAAATCAATAATTATACCCAAACTTGCTTACAAAATCCAGCCAGCAACAGACTTTTCAATCAGAAAGATATTTTTATTTCTTGAATTACAGTATGGAAAATTATTCTTTCATTATTTAACAGGGAGGATGTATAAAATAAAAAAGAACATACCATGGTTTTTGAAATGAAGGACCTTCTTTTAAGAACATTACACTTGGTTTTACATGGGATGTATATTTAGTGTCAACCCCACTGTTGCATTTAGTGTTGCTGTGACACAGTGTATCTGCGTCTGCCGTACACAGGGATGCCGGGACCAAGCACCCTGGATGCAGGGGTGGGAAGGTATTGCTTGCGGCCTGCGCCACTGCGGTCCGGCCTCCAGTGAGGCCCGGAGGACCGGGTGTGACTATATTTACCGTCTATTGTATGACAGTGCGAGGTGTGTCCTGTGAGCTCCGTCGTTCCGGGCCATTTGCAGGCGATGTCCAGCGTCACCCTTGGGAGACATCGCAGGAGCCCATCACCTGTGAAACTGAAGCCCAGGGCTGCAGGAGACTCACCCTGGGGCGAACGCCGATGCCTAAAGTCTCTATGAAAACTTCTTCGATTCGGCTGAGCGGACGTTTTTGTTTTGTTTCCTGCCTACCTATACGTTAGCTTTCCTTGGTACCGGGGTAGATTAGCGTTCTCGGAGTTGATGGACAGTCCTCTTCCAGTGGCCAGTCAAGGCCTGGCCATACCCAGCAGGTAGCTCCTGCCTCAGGCGTAGAGACTTTCCACCATCACGGGGAGCCCGCAAGTTCAGTCAGATTTCACCTCTGTGTGCGTTTTCTTCCGCCATCATTTGGATGCTGAGGACAGAACGAACAGGGGCTCCGCGATCTTTAGTCTCCTTCCTGCTCCTCAGGAGGCCAGCACCGTCTCTATTCCAGCCAGGGCTCGTTTGCATAGAACTCCCCCCACCTCTCTCCCTCTGTCTCTCTGCTGTCAGTCTGTCTGTGTCTCTGTCCCTCTGTCTCTGCTCTGTCTCTCTCTGTGTCTCTGTGTCTCTCCATGTCTCTCTCTGTCTGTCTGTCTGTCCCTCTCTCCCCCTCTGTCTCCACTGGAGGAAAGGAGGCTGACCCAGGGTTCTGATGAAGAACGCTCATGAAGAACGAAGCACACTTTGTTCACAGTCCTTGCGGTGCTGTCCATAAATAAGTAAATGCAGAGGCAGACACACGCGTGTCACACTGAGGGGCCCGGGAGCGGAGGGGAAACGTGCGAGCTGCGCGTGGCGAGCGCTTCATCACGCTCCCTGGCACGAGCCAAAGCGGGCGTGACGGGCAGGTGGACGTCGCAAATGACTCAGCAAACCGTGACGCGAAACTCTGGGGGCTTCTCGGAGGCTGCTTCGCCTACTTTGGAGGGCGGGTGGCGCTTCGCGCGCTGCAGGGCGCCCTCCTCCGACACAGACGCGAGGGCGGGCGGCGGGCGGTGGCGAGCTGGCTGGCACTCTAACACCGTGGTTCTGCCGGCTTGGCGGGGCAGTGGGCGGAGCGGGCGCCTCCCACGCGAGCGCCGCCCTGTCCCGGAGGAGAGCTGGCGCGGAGGCACCGCCGCGCCGCCGCCCTTCGTGGAAGAGCCGTCCCCTCCGGGCCCCTCCGCGAGCCACTCCCGCTGAGTCTGCCCCGGGGACACCAAAGCCTTGACCCGGGATGCCGTTGCCAGGAGCCCTCGATATTTTTAGCCCTTGGGGGCGGAGAATGCAAAGTAGACTTTGGCGAAGCATTTCCTGAAAGTCTCCGCTCGGCCTCTCCCCGCGTGTCAGCTTCAAGGCCCGCCGGGGGATCCCGGGGCGAGGGCCTGGGAGCCCGGGCGGCGGGAGGCCTGGCCGAGCGGGGCGGAGTCCGCCCTCCCTGCGGGCTCGCGGTCCACGGCCCGGGGCCGCCCTGGAGGGGCCTGTGGGCACCTCGCCCCGCCTGAGGCGTGAGCCTGCCCGGCTGCGGCGTGCGCGGGGCGAGCTCTGGCGGCCCCTCCGCCCCCTCCGGCCCGGAGCCCCGACCGAGGCGGCAGCGGCGCGAGTCAGGCTCCGCACGCCGCGCCCCGCCGCTCACGCCCGGCTCCGGTTCTCTTGCCTTGCAGAGCTGGTGGAGTCCCACAACGTGATCACGTTCCCCGGCGTGGCCAACAGCTCGAGCTACCACACGTTCCTGCTGGACGAGGAGCGCGGCAGGCTGTTCGTGGGAGCCAAGGACCACGTGTTCTCCTTCAGCCTGGCCAGCGTCAAGGACTTTCAGAAGGTACCGTGTGCGCGTCCGCGCCGTGGGGCTCGGGCATTCTCACGTGCACTCCCGTGCTGTGCGAAGTCCAGGTCATAGAGATTCTCTAGCTATTTGGAATTATGAAAAATTCCAGAAAAGTGCTCTACATTCATATTTTGGGGTTTGGGGATACAAATGCAATGAATGACAGTAACAAACCAATGGGTTCAGTAAGCAATAAAAATCAAAGGGTCGGGAGGCAGAGACAGGAGGATTGCTGAGTTCGCGGCGGCTTGCCCGGGCACCATAGTGAGCTCAGGGCCAGCCTGAACTACAAAGTGAGACCCTGTCTCAAAAGCAAAAAAAAAAAAAAAATCAAAGGGTGATGGTGCTTTCAGTGGTCATTCTAGAAACGCTCACTGTAGCTTAGCTTTCCGCCATGACAGTGATTCCCACGTAGAGGCGTGTTCTCGAGTTGAGGCCGCCGCACCCGCCCCAGTGCCGCAGGTACGTGTGTACATACAGCTCTGTGCACGTCACCGTGTGCAAGGCGCATCACAGTGACCCACATGCCTGACGGAGCGGAGCAAGGACCGTGGACCACACTCCGGCAAATTCCAGGAGTCGGGATGAATCCGACTTTGAAAATAACACATTTACTGTTCCTGAATGATTGTATTAAGTGACTACTTTGTAAAAAAAAAAAAAAAAAAAAAAAACTTGAGGAATAAACTGTGACAGTTTTAATTTAAACATACAGATATATGAAGAAAAGCACAAAAAGCCAGAATACAAAAGTTAAGATCTTAATGGTAAGGAAAAAAAAAAACACAAACAGTACTGCTTAGGCTTCAAGTATCTGCGTCCTAAACTAAACGCGTTTGCCGTGTCATACTACACGAACTCACCGTGCCCAGACTCACTTCTGAATGTTCTGGGTTCGGTGTTTGATTCCCCGGCCTGCGAACCACCATTTGGCACATTTCTGACCCTGGACACTGACAGATCTGGGCGTCTCTGCACGAGCACCCACAGTCCCTTTCCATCCCACAGCTTTCTTCCAGGCATAATTGATTAACTGCCCGTCTCTGGATTTTTCTTCTACATATGACATTTCTTCCTGAAATTGACATCACTACAAGAGGAAGCTGAGCGAAGGAACAGTCGATTTTCCTACCCAGTTTAGTTAGTACTGATAAGCATCGATCGTGGAGTCTGGAAAACTTGGCATTAAAACGTAGAGGACCACAGTGGAATCGTTACGGGGAGAGACGTGTGCCCAACACTCCAGGCCCCCAGCGACCTCGGCCCCGGGCTCCGTCCGCAGTCACACAGTGTGGAAACTGAAAGCAGGAAGAGCCAGTGTTACGGACAGAAGCACAAACAATTACTCCTCAAGTCGGCTAAATTCACCCCCTGCTGGGAGTGTGATCTCCACCTTTAGTTTTCAAATAAGAAAATAACAATGCACTTCTCCTCTCAATATTTTTAAAAAGCTTCTTTTGGCAGCTGGGTAATTTTCCAAGCTGTTCAGTCCCAACCCATCATCTCGCCCTGAGATCTGGATCCCAGAAATTAGTTGAAAGCATCTCAGGCTTAAAATTTCAAAATCACTTTCTCACGGTAACCAGGAGTTTAGAAAGACACCGGCTAGGTCTGGTGATGACTCGGCCTCCTCCGCAATCGCTGCGGCCCCGGGACGAGCCCTCCCCTCTCCGCAGCGCTGCTCCCACCCGTCCGTGGACGGCTCGGGCCGCTGGTCACATCGGCGGAGGGAGAGGGGCGGGCGGGGTGCACAGCCGTGAGCCCGTCTCCACCGACCCCGGCCGCGTAATGTCTCGTGGAGCCTCTTTGCCTCACGCGCCCCGACGGCTGCACACGAGGCCCGGCGTCCAGAGCACCTCACTGACCCAGACACTGTCCCTTCTCTCTCCTCAGATCGCGTGGCCGGTGTCCTACGCCAGAAGAGATGAGTGTAAGTGGGCCGGGAAGGACATCCTGGTAAGCAGCAGGCAACTCCCTTATTCTAGTACTTTCTTAAGCAATGTTTTCCCTCTGGCGTTCGTTGCTGTTATGTGGTCTATGAAACCTCACACTTCACTTCGGACCTAATCTCTCTCAAGGAATAAGACGGCGCTGTTCGATTCCGGGGACGCGGGCCGTCCTTGCGGTGTTAGCACCGTGACGGGTAGAAGTCATTTTCTCAGAACTAAATTCATTGGAGTTAACAGGGTATCGGATTGAGATTTATCTAAGTATCTGCACACAAAACAGTTGTAATTAATGGATAAAATAAATTGCAGGATTTATAAAGCCATAATTGCCTGTTATTCATATTTAATCAATATTTTGGAATGCCTAAAATGGAAAGAATTAATTTTCAACGTTTGTCCATCTGCAAGTATTGGCATTTGAGAGACATACATCCCAGGCGGTGCCCTGAACTAACCATGAGTCTCTCCGTGCCCACAGACGGGTGGCGTTCTCTGGGCACAAGGTGACTGAGCTGGAGCAGGTGGCTGAAGCGATGTTTCTATTCCGGCTTCACAGGGACCTGGGTGCGTGGGGACGCCTTGCCCCTGCCTAGCAGCAGCACAGGGTGGCCCAGAGGGGCGCAGGGCACAGGTTGGTCCGCTTGACCCACTCGCCGTTAAGCAGCGGGCGTGCACCCTAGCGTTCCTGGCCGAGTGCAGGCCGTACAGCTCAAGCTCCTCCCGACACGCGGGGCCGGGGCAGGCTGGGCGGGGAGAGGCCTCCAGTCTGCGTGCAGGACACCAGATCTGCAGCCCACGGCACGGCGAGCTGGGTGCCATGAGAGCAGGATGCCGAGGGGCAGCCTGGCCAGCAGGACGGCTGCTGAGGGCGCTGCTGGGCACAGACACCCAGGAGAGGCCCAGGTGGCCGGTCTGTGTCGGGCGGGCAGTTTGTGCCGAAGTGGCCGAGCCAAGCCAAGGTTACTGCACAGATGCTGGGGAGAGTTCAGAGGCAAAAGCACCGAGGGTCTGAGGGCACGCGGGCACCCCGGCCGGGCACCTTCGGGGCCGGGGGCGCGGTTTGCAAGAGCGAGAGGGTATCAGAGTTTATACGGCCCCAAACTGAGGCGCATGGCGGGTTTAGGGAGGCAGTGGAGCCCCAAGGAGGGGGAGGGCGACCAGTGGACCTCGCTGGCTCTTCGCCAGCCGTCCGCAGGAAGCGCCTCAGTGTCCCTGGGGCGGTCGGATCTCACCCGTGACGTGGAACGCTCCGCACGGCACAGCGATAAGACGCGAGCGGAGCAGGTTTGGGACAACTGACTGGAGGCGTAGAGAACATCTCACGAACGTGAAGCCCGACAAGACAATACACAGATGAGACGTTTAACAACAGTAAAATGTCCTCTTTACCATTAACAAATAATGTAGCAGCAATAACTGCACGCTGGCGGAACGGAAGCGCCTGACCCGTACGCAGCCAGCACGTTCGAGGACGCAGGCTTCCCATCTCCGCAAGAGCTTAAAAGGTGAAGAAAAACTAACAAGTGTTGAAACGTGTTCCTGTGCCAGACCCCTGAGAGGTTACATAGAATTTTGTCCATGCAGTTCTAACAGTGGTGGGTTTGCTTACTCCCATTCTCTTGATCAGGAAGAAAATAAAGTAATTCATAATTTCACTCCAAATCTTTGCATTAAGATTTGGTGTATCTTGGGTTCTGAGCTGTCAGTGAAGACACTTCCTGTGGGCACAGTGGCTTTCGTGTCCGTCTCGTGTGGGCGACTGTCTGGCCTGAGCTTGCTCTCCGTCAGTCAGACGGGAACCAGGACAGTTGGCAGACGTCAGTCTCCTGGGCTTATCAAGAATGTGGGTAGTTATGAGCATGTCCTCAAGGTACGTCCATCTGAGTATAAATGACTCACGCTTGTCACTCTTTAGGGCAGAGTAATACTCCATTGTATATACTCATAAGCCAAATACATAGGTCACAGATGTGTAAAGACAGTACCTTTTCTCTGGTATGAGAATCTGAAGATGTAAATGAGTTCTAGAATGCGTGAGAGATAGTGTGAAATAGAAAATACTCAAAGGGAAAAGGGTAGTAAATAACAAGGGGAAAGAAAAAATATGATGGCAAGGAAACAAAGCATGTATAATTGGGGGGGAGGTTGTAGATGGGGAAGGGAATGGGAAAAGTTATAATCATATACTGGTACAAATTCTCAATATTGAATGTGGTCATGTTTATATGTATATATGTATATATATATAGACTATACATAAACATATTATGCTGTATATATGTGTATATATATAGAATATATATAAACATATTATGCTATATATATGTATATATATATAAAATGAACCAATAAAGAATTTTGAAATTTTTAAAAACAGAATATGGGTAGAATGGCAACTGGTCCCCAAATTCCTGTGAAGTTCAAAGACACACAAGAAAAATTAGTAAAATGATATGATATTAATTAGTGACAATACTAGTGATACAATATTAAGCTTTCCCAAAACAAGCAATTAATGGAGCGTGAGGAGATATTTGTTCTTTGGTATTCTTTTCCATGCATTTAATCAGTTCAGTTGTGTTTTCATTTCATTAAGTTCATTCTAATGAAGTTTACTTAAAATCCACAATTGAATTGATTTAGCGTAGAACATAACAGAATACAAAGCATAAATATCTGCTCGTGCTCCACTAATTGGCTGAACTTGAAAAGATTAATTAGACTAATGTCATATCATTAAACTACTCAAAATGCTCCTCCCTCCACCATGGTTTGTGGGCTCCATCTAGACGCTGTCGGAGCTCCCATGACCAGTGGTGGCGACACGGGCCGGACCGTGGCCGCACCTTGTTAGGCTCAGCAGAGCGGGGCTCACTTCGCTGTCACTGACTTCCATCAGACCCATGAGCCTTCTCAGCGGCCTGACAACACGCTGCGCTTGCTCCTCTCGGGAAGAGGGACCTGAGACCCGGAGCGTGGTCCCCACGGCCCCGTGGAGTCAGCGGCTCACTGGAGCTGCTGGATTCACCGAGTCTGGGTCAGCAGCACCGTCCTCAGCGTTTGGGACAGAGGGAGAGGACTGGGGGAGAGAGAGACAGAGCTAGAGAGAGACAGAGACACAGGGACAGAGAGAGATGGAGAGACAGAGAGATAGAGAGAGACAGAGATGGAGAGACAGGGACAGGGAGAGATGGAGAGAGAGACACAGAGACAGAGATGGAGAGACAGGGACAGGGAGAGATGGAGAGACAGAGACACAGAGAGAGACAGAGATGGAGAGACAGGAGCAGGGAGAGATGGAGAGACAGAGACACAGAGAGAGACAGAGACGGAGAGACAGGGACAGAGAGAGATGGAGAGACAGAGATAGAGACAGAGACGGAGATACAGGGACAGGGAGAGATGGAGAGACAGAGA
>PVIC010001446.1:0-91448 GCA_004025085.1 Thryonomys swinderianus | reverse complement strand
ACAGTTTTAACTTGGTTTTTAGAAGCAGTAACTAGCCAGGGAGGAGATCCTTAGTCATTGTTATAGTTTCATACTTAGCAGTAAAATGTATATTCAGAAGGTATCATTGTTTTAATTATATTTAGCATCATAAGCAAAGGTATCTGTATGCATCTATGTAATATAGAAACAAGGTGTTTTTTTGGGGGTATAGCCTTAGGAAAATGTTTTTGTATTCAAAAAACTTTAATCTGTTCAACACAGCAGTCCTGAGAATCTGTGGAGCTCTCTATCACCACGATGCCTACTCACATTTTTCTTTTTTTTTTTTGAGACAGGGTCTTGCTTTGTAGTTCAGGCTGGCCTTGAGCTCACTATGTAGCCCAGGCAAGCCTGGAACTCAGCAATCCTCCTGCCTCTGCCTCCTGAGTGCTGGGATTACAGGTTTGAGCCACCATGCCCAGCATTGTATTTGGTTACCAGCATCAAATTTAGGACCTTGCGCTTGCGAGTCAGGCGCTGAAACCACTGAGCTAAATCTCCGGCCCCACATTTTTCTTTTAATTTTTAAAATTCCAGTGATACTATATCTTATACTTTATTTTTATAATCTATGTGTTTAAAACACATAAAAATATTGGAAAGCATCACTTCTCATCAATATCATGGAAATTTTTACCCCGTCTTTCCTTCCTGTATCTATGTTCAGACAATGAAACAGTAATGTGCACTTTATATTGATTAAATATGCAAAAATATGATCTGTTTCCAGCAAATATACATTTTTATATAGCCAGCATTTATACAAATTATGTTATAAAAAAGTTGATGACCATACATTAATTGGTAAAATACTTTTCACCATAGGATTATATGGAAATTTGGTCCATTTTGATGTATTCATTAATATTTAAAGACTGTTAGTAAAAGGAATTGCTGAACTTTTTAAAGAATGGAATATTTATGTTTATTTTTTACTGTATACAAACATACACGTACTCTCAGATCAAGTTGTTTTCTAAAAATTGATCTAACAATGGTTTTAAAATGTGCATATCCTTTTAACAAGAACAGTTTCACTTATTACATCAGAAAAATAGCCTGCTGGTTTATTCTTGACTAGAGCCAAGAGAAACTACTATTAATGTACATAGAACTGGACTTCAAAGCCAAAGGCAGGTTCTAGGTTGTAGCTGGTGAGGTTTTGGAAAATCTTTACATTGGCCAAGTTGGTGCTGGTCACGGGACCTCAGGACTGCAGAAGTTGGGGGATATTTCTGCTTCTGCCAGCTTGCTGGGAATGTTGGGTGAACCATATATCATCTAAAAAAGAAATGTTTGCTTATTCCTGACTTACCGCATGGTTTTCAGTTTAGCACTACCCCGTGTAAGAGACATGTGGAATGCTCAGGCATGTGTGTGTGTGTGTGTGTGTGTGTATATATGTATCTGCTCTGCCCAAACATCCAGTAACGCCTCCTGCAGAGACGCAGAGCCAATGCTGCACACAAAGGTGCACGAAACGTGCTTTCCGAAGAGCTCCCATGCTGAACAGACTCGAGGCAATGTCTTGCTTTTCTAGCTGCTTAATAAACTACTCCTGTTCTCAGTGGCATTTTGGGATACAATATAACGTTTGTATTTCTTTATTAATATTTATATTGTATGCATTACATTCCTTTTTAAGAGAAATTTGTGGTTACTTCCCTTTAATAAAAATGCTGACTTTTTTCCCTACAACTGCCAGTCTAATCTGATGACATTTGTTTATTTTGACGGTCTTAAGTGCATTTTCAAAAGAATACAAGTATCCTGTCCATAACAGATGTGATAAATGACAGTTGTGGGCAGGAGTTTACGTAGCGCTTTCCTGCAGTGAGGCAGCGGGCATGTGTCTGCTTCTGCTTGTGCCAGTCCAGCCCCGGTGGATCTTGTCCCGGGGAGGGACAGAATCAGAACGTCATCCGCTTGTCTTTGTATGAAGGTGGTTTTGATAAAGAACATTGAAGGAATGCATGTTACTACAAATAGACTTTTTAATAAAATCAATAGCCCTTCAGTAGATTATTTCTCCCATTTCTTCAAAATTGAAGTCTTGTGTACATGGTGTTAAGTCTGAGCAGAAGCTTTTCTTTTCTCAAAATCTTTGTGTAGCATGATTTTAGAACTTCAGGGAAACTGTTTTTGAAATGATCTACTCTGCAATTACTGGAGAAACAGTTGAGGTAGGAAGAGGTGGGCACGCCGTTTCCTTCTTAGTTGTTGACATTGGACATTTGTTTCTAAACAGAGACAAAGCATGGAGGACACAAGAATGGCAGGAAAGGAGGACTTTCTGGCAGCTCCTTTTTCACCTGGTTTATGGTCATCGCTTTGCTGGGAGTCTGGACATCAGTGGCTGTCGTTTGGTTTGAGCTTGTTGATTATGAGGAAGTTCTAGGTAAGAATTTGATATGGTTTCTTATGGGAATTGTTAAGGGGATAAGTGACATTGCTTACATTATCAACAATTTTATTGTCACCTTTTTGATAGTTACTATACTTTCATAGCCTTTCAGTAGTTCTAATCAAAATAGAAGCAAAATATGATACTTCCAGGATTACCTTGGAGTAGTGGCTTTTGAATATTGTATATAACTAGTAATAACAAAAAGGCTTTATAACACACGGATTTGTATTATAACACAAGTTTTATCAAAATGAGTTTTGTCAGACTCTTTCTATTTTTACTATATGTTCTGCCAAAGCAACACTGTAGTCCTATTTTTACCAAATTTTGTTAAATTATGAATTTAAACAATTTTTGCTCATGAACTACTGGATTTATTTACAGATCCACAAATATAACATAACTGCACCATTTGCAAACCCTTCTTTTGAGAGACTTTTCAAAGCATACCCACCTGTGTCTCCATGGGTAGTCATGTGGGTATGGTGGCTGTGAGTGGGCATGCAGGTATGTCCTGTGTGTGTGGTGGGTGTGCCTATACACTATTCTGAAGAAATTATAATTTCTATACTTGATCTTAGGGAAAAGGCCAAGAGGGGATGGAAAACTTACAATTTCTAATAGAATTCCATTTCCTGAACCCTTTTCTGTCCCTATAATGAATGTAGTTTTAACATTTTCATGCTTATAATTTTTATCTTTTTAAAAAAATTGAGATAAAGTTCATAGTTTTATACAATTCAATATTTATAACATTTAAAAATATACAATCCATTGAGTTTTAGCATATTTGTCACTCTTCAACCATGATAGTTATCTAATTTCTGGATATTTCCAGTGTACCTTGCCCTCAGTATATCTAGTCCCTGCCCTCTTCCTTCTCACAAATACTAGCTTGCATTTTTTTCTATAGTTTTAGTTAAAACTGAACATCGTACATAGTAAGTCACATCATGCAATAAGGGTTCACTGTTTTGTGCTTACCATTATCATACTTTCAATATTTAGTGCTCACTTCAGCTGATGGCTGAATAATATTCCATCATGGATACATCTCATTGCACATATTCATTGGTGATGGATATTTGGGTTGCTTCTGCTCTTTGACTGTTGCAAATAATGACCTCCCTCTTTACTAGTACAGGGAAAGATGTGTATCTGTCCGGAAAAAGTGTGCCTTTGTCTCTGCATATGGTGTTGCATTAGAAATCCCACTCCCATCCATTGGATTGCCTACACTGCTACTTCATTTGTTAGATTTGTGGGGGGCAAAATATAATAAAATTTGCTGACCTGCAATTTTTCTTTCATTGAAGTTTTCATTTTTATTACAAATAAAATATTTCAAAAGATTGACTAACAGAATTTTAATTTTGAGGTAAATTTTGGAGGTAAATTTCTGAATAATTCTCTGCTCTCACTGACTCATAATGAATGCTGTGCTGCTAGGGAATGCATGAAGAAGACATTTAAAATATTTCTACCTTTAAGCATGAGTAACAATTTTCATGTTTTTACATGCATGCAGCCAAAGCAAAGGACTTCCGTTATAACTTATCAGAGGTACTTCAAGGTAGGCTATTGGAGACACATTTTTAGTGTATTTGCATTCATCTCTAAAACATCAACTTTATACTACTAATTTAGTTATTAACACAACAAAGAATGTAAACAGTAGGATCAGTTTCCCCTTGTGAGTTTGTTAGGAAAGGTATTTTCTAACTTATAAATGTCATTTGAGCTTTTTCCTCCATATAAATTGAACTCAGAGATGAGTGCTTTTCATTTCTTAGCAATAGAAATAACACCCCCATCACTCCATGATTGTCATCATTTTAAATGTGTGTGTGGTAAATCAAACTTCTGCATAGCAAGTTAGTTACTTGTCTAAGTAGAGCCAGGGTTCTGGGAAAATAAAGATGGGCCATGGCTGCTCTGTGCCAAAATTTCTGCTTACTCTTTATGGATATTTTAATGTGCTTTGCATTAAGCAAATTGAAACAGTATTGCCAACTGTTTTTCAGCACGAATGTTGAATTTGTGAATATTGATTAAAATATTGTTGTACATTATGATGTTTCTTAATAGTCTTTGTCTAGTTATGATTTATAAGCCTTATTGATTTTTAGTATGCTTTTTGGGGTATTGACTGCTTTAAATACATTTGAAATGCTAAGCATAACAGTCTTCCTGATGTCAATTCATTAAAAACTTAAAAATACACATTTTCTTTTCTTTGGGTAATGTCTTCTTAGTGGATGTTTTAGTGTTTACTCTTCTTTTGTTTAGTAATAGATTGCCAATGCTAATTTACTTTTTAAGTGGAATAACAAACTTTTCTTTGTCATTTCAGGGGGTCTTCAGTTTTACATACTGTATTTTTAGAGCATATTATTCTTAAAGTTTGATGCATGGTATTTTGCTTGAAATTTATTTTATTTATTTATTTATTTATTTATTTAGAGACAGGGTCTCACTTTGTAGTTCAGGCTGGCCCTGAGCTTACTATGTAGCTCAGGCAAGCCTCGAACTCAGCAATCCTCCTGTCTCTGCCTCCCAAGTGCTGGGATTACAGGCATAAACCACCATGCCCAGCATTGTGGTATGTGGAATTGATTGCTGGCGGGCGTGATTCACCACGCCCAGCATTGTATGTGGTTACCAGGATCGAACTCAGGGCCTTGCACTTGCAAGGCAGGCGCCAGAACCACTGAGCTAAATCTCTGGCCCTGAAATTTATTTTTGTAAACATTTCCTTTTGTTTTTAGTACTAATTCCTTGTGTTAGCTTATTTACATTGTGCACCTTTAATCTGTACTAAATGCATACATACATTTATTTAGTCTTTACTTGAGGCTTGGTTCGTGTTTCTTTTGTTTCAGATCTGATAATGTGATAAAATTTCAATAGAAAATTACCTTTGATGTTAACTGTCAGAAATGGGTCGATATTATTTCTTATATATGTGAAAATTTTTATCTTAAAATTTTTAACAGTATAATAAATCCACTGTTTATATAAAATTGTATTGTTTTAGCACTTCATTATAAAATTATACTGCTTTAGCAGTGATCAGATCAGTCAGTATATTGTTTAACCTTTAAAGAAAATATGTCTGAGTCTTAGTGTTTTTTTTAGGTGGAAATTTCCTGAATCTTTGATTAACTTGCCTATGGTCCTTGGTTGAGAAATTCATGTGGCACTGCTTTGAAGGGCTAAAAGAATAAAGAATGACATTGGCCAGTAACATTTATGGTTGGCATATAGGACTTCTAGAGGTCATTAATACCTTATTAAATTTGTTTTTCCTTTCATTTCTGTTTCTATCATTTCTTGTTTATTACAGGAAAACTGGGAGTCTATGACGCTGATGGTGATGGAGATTTTGATGTGGATGATGCCAAAGTTTTATTAGGCAAGTACTCATTTTTTTTTTTTTTTTGCTAGCAGTGGAAAAATACTGCAATCAGAAGAACTAGTTTTGTTTCCATATCTATTTTACTTGTAAAAATTTTCTGGAAGATACTTTCCCACTTGAATAGATTACCTTTTTTGTTGAGATTTTAAATGACTGTTTTTCTGTAAAACCCCCATATTTTAGTTTACTTTTACAAATAGATATATAGCTCTTTTACATACATTTTTAAGAAATATAATTTCATTTGTGCTTTCTGATTTAAAGCACTTCATGTTCTGAACTTAATATATATATATATATATATAGTGTTAAGTCTATTGTAAATATAAGTACAGCCACTTTAACATCCTTTGACATAATTCACTTTCATTTGAAAATGTAAATTTCCGAAGGCTTAAATAAATTTACAGTATTCTGAAATGAAGTCTTGACAGTAAATATCTTTAAAATGCCCGGTGCATATTTTAAAAGTGGTATTAAAATATGAATTAGTGGTCTTTTGAGCAACCTAACTTGTGTTGAAAATCTTGGATTCTTTCTGTCGTCAGAATTACTTGCCTTGATTTATCATTGACGTGTTTCCTATACTAAATAAAGACATAGCATTCTCCCATTTGTTTTAAAATGCTGCCTTACTAGAAAGGATGGTGCTCATTTTAATATGTAAATTTTCTATAATTTGGCCTGGTGAGATATGTATTTCTGCACTTAAAACAGCATCATTTCCTGTGCTTTAGTATGTAGGACAATATGTATTAAAACTTTATATTAAAGTACTTAGAAAAATAATGGATATTTGATCATATTTCATACTAAATAGAATATTAACACAAAGAAAATCTTCATAGAAGTGCTATTTTGTATTTTTTTAATATGAAAAACTGGAAAGATAACATATCTATAGCCAATTAAATTGCTTTCTGTAAAGAAAAAATCCTAAATATGAAATAATATTTTAAAGCCTAAATTGATGATTAAATATAATATAGCTTTTTTGACTTGTCATAGTTTGTTTTCTTACTACTATTACTATTAATGGGAACTAATGTTTGCTACTTAATAGTAGATACTTACTATAAAATTTGCATGAAAAATTTTTCCTGACTTATTGGTATTTTCTATTTGAAACTGTCATTGTGTATCTAAATTAGAATCAGTGTACATACATTGAGTCCTCAGATGGCTATGACTTTTAAAATTTTATTTATTTATTTATTTTGGTACCAGAGATCAAATTCAGGACCTTGCTCTCTTGCCAGGTATGCTCTGTGCCATTAAGCTAATGCCCTGGTCCAGTGATCACTATAATTTTAATCATGTGAAGTAAATAAAATTATATAAAACAACATAGCAGGGTGATGGTAATTTTTTTTCTAAATACGGTTTGTTACCCCTATTACTTTCAGTGATGAATTCTGAGTATTTGTTTTAAGTTAACTTCATATGGATGGACTGAATTTCTCATCTACTATATTTTATTGGATTTTTCCGCATTAATGACTTGTTTTTTAGTATATTTTAGATTTCAAAAGATTGTTCCCTTTAAGGTTTTTAACCATCCCTTAAGAGGCTAATCAAATGTAAATTGAAGGGTTACAGTTTACAGAGACCCACGTATGGGACATGGATAAGTGCTGCCTTTTTCTGTGAGAACTGTGTACTAGAAATTTGATGAATCTCAGTGTTCATTTTGAAAACTAGTTAGTGCACAAAGAAAGACAGGCTAAGATAATCTACACTGTGTGCATGTACTGGTTCTTAGTTAGCCTGTGGCTTTATGTGAAATGTCAGTCTCTCACCTATAACCTTGTTTCTGTGCTGTTTGAATTCTCTGTGTGAAATGCAAATGCAACAAGAATTTGATGATTAGGATCCTTTTCTAGGCTGTGAGATTATTTTAGTTTAGCTGTGCCTATGTTATTGGCAAGTGACCGCAGAGACAGAATTTGGTGAGATTTTTGGCATAGGAAACTTCATTGGTCTCTGTATGATCAGAGAGAAGTGACAGAGATACAGATACAGAGAGCATTTACCCCAAGGAAGTCAGATTTCCTGGGCACATACTCATTGGGATGGCAGTTTAAAGGTTAAGCTTAAATATGAATATTATGGTATAGGCTTTGCATTAAGGGAAAAGAGAATAAGGGAGTGGTAGAAGGTAGGAGAACAGATCTTGGCATGGCAAATATAGTAATAGTTTGAATGTTTATAGGTGTGATTTTAGTAAATATTTTCTGTATATTTAAATCATATAAATTTGGGGAAATGTATACATTCATGTTTATATTTCTGATATATTTTAAGGTTTGGCTTTTTCTGTAAACATAATATGTATGAGTGAGCCATTATCAATAGAGATCATTAACTTCATTATTTCTAGCCAAAACCCTTTTGATACAGTTTGAAAATGCATTCAGCCTATTCTTCCTTACATTGCCTCCTATTTTTTTTGCCAAATTATCTGAAATAAAAGTGTCTTTCACTTTAGATTGGATTATTGGGAACTACACTGCTTGGAAATGTATTCTTTACAAATTTATTTCCTGTGTAAAATCAGCAGGTAATGGTGTGAGGACTAAATGCTTAGAATAACATCACCTAAATTGTTTTGTTCTAGCACACCTAGCTGGCACTACCTGAGGTGTGGGGGGAGCACAAAGGGAAAGCCAACGCATGCTTCTCAGATCTCTGATAAAGAGAACAGATGGACCAGGAGAGAACTCAGGGCTGGGAAAAACCAGGACTCACTTGTGGAGGCACTAATGCTTGGCACTGTGGCTGGGGTCTGCTGTTACAGGTTAAGAAGGAAGTCTATACCCAGATATTTTTTCTCTTTCTCTAGCACTTTTGTCTTAAGAACCACAGGAAGGTTGCTTAATTGCAGTTCTGGTTAAATGCTTTCACATGCTTGTTGCACATTTCAACCTGTTATATAGAAGCATGGAAAGTTTTATATATCTAATACTTGTAAGTACTTATATTGGAACGTAGAGCAAAATTAAAATGTTTGATTAAATATTTAGCTGTAATATTTTTAAAACAGGAAGAAAAAAACCTTTCTTTTTCCGAAGACTTGGATGGAAATTCACATCTCCTGTTCAGGCATTTGTCAATTCTTACATTCAGTGACAAACTTTATGGGCTTGTCAAAAAATAATTTGAATGCTAATTGCAATTTGTGTTCTTCCTTTCAAATATAAAAAAGAAAGACATCCTGTAATTCTCCTGTTGACTAAAGCAGAGAAAGTTCACTGTGATCTTTAGAATCTAAATGAGCTGCCACACTGTTCCTTCACATGTTAGTTTTGATTGCTGGTGGTTGTGCTCTGAAGAGAAACTGATTTGCCAAAGCCTTAAATGACTGAATTGAGGAGTGACAACAAAAAAGCTCAATAATTGTAGACATTCATATTCCTGGCACTCAGTTCTACCTACCCTGATTTTCCTCCTCAAAATTATCGGTCCTTGTATATATATAACTTGGAAATATTGGCAAATTTTGACACCTACCATCACAGTACTTTTCTACTCAAGCCCAGTTCTTCACAGAGAAAAGTGGTAATATATACTTTGATTTATTTTCATTAGGAGGGTATATTTTTGCTACCAATGTTTAACAGTAAAAGTGGCAGTCTTTGTAGTAGAAGGCAATTTCATGTGCTGAAGGGAAGAGGAGTTTGGGATGTTCTTATTGCAAAGGACCAGCTCAGGCCTTGATTGGATTTCTTATCAGTAAGCATAGCAAGCTGTTAATAGCTAACTCTTATTATTGACCAGAATTACAGGGCCATAAATCAATTACAGAGTATTACAGACCTAACCTATTTAAAAATGCTAACATTTAAGTATTTCCTCTGAGTTCCATAATGCAAGTGGATTCGTGCCCTTATATGGATGCTCTAAGCGGTAATCCTGCTAGTCATCCTAGCTTCCATTTCTTAAGTTTACTCCAGGTCCTAAGAGTTTGAGGAAAAGAACTCTGTTTTGAATGTATTTTAAAATACGTAAATTTTTGTATCATCAGTTCTCATTAATATTTGGTAGGTAATTTAGTGAATCTGGAGATTCTCAGAAGTGTGTATCCTTTCCTCTGATACTGCTTCTGTTTCTTTCCACTGCATCTATTGGTTTTTGCTGATAGAGTTTTCAGTTCTGCAGTTCAGGAGCATGTGATGGGAAAAGGCAAGCCTGCCTGAGAGCTGGGAGGATACCCAGGGTTGCTTGGGCAAGGAATGAGGCTGCTTTCCTGTAGCACATGACTGGCAGCTGATGGCAAGATGTGCATCTCAGTTTATTTCTTTGTCTTCCAAAATGCCGTGTCTATAAACTTCTGTGACCTTGATGCACGTTCTTTGTGAGATCACTCTTCCTCTACTGAGTTTTTCCACCTAACTGCTCTCCTTATTTTCTCTTTCTCTTTTCCTTTATTCTTATGTAGGCCTGACCAAAGATGGCAGTAATGAAAATATTGATTCTCTTGAGGAAGTCCTTAATATTTTAGCAGAGGAAAGTTCAGATTGGTTTTATGGTTTCCTCTCATTTCTCTATGATATAATGACTCCTTTTGAAATGCTAGAAGAAGAAGAAGAAGAAAGCGAAACCACAGATGGTGTTGATGGTACGTCACAGAATGAAGGGGTTCAGGGAAAGACTTGTGTCATTTTGGATTTACATAACCAGTAACTCTGATTCAGGGACTGAAGTCACATGGCTTATAAGAACCTGGAGCAGTCTCCTTTTTTCTTTCCTTTCTTTGGCTTATACAGGGCTTAATATGCAGGGAGCAGTTGTGACCACATAGTAGAAGTCGACCATGTGATCTTGCTTATACAGCTACTAGCTAGTCCCTCGTTCTGCTGCTCCCACTTCTCATGAGGAAAGTGGCATTCCTCGTTCCTGTAACTGTTTACAAAGCCTATTGAAAACAATGTTCCCGGTGGTATAATTGGTTTCTGTATCATTTTGCTTCCACTTATGTAAATCACTGAATTAAATTTGCAAACTGAATAATATTGTGCTGTGGTTAACCCTTGATGCTTGTCTTACTAACCCTATTAACAGTGATTCTAATGGATTGATTATAAAATTATTTCTGGCATGTTCTATAAGTTAAATGCTTCTCTGTTGATCTTAAACTCTCTTAAACTTGTCTGGTGTATAAAATGATGGTTCTTTAAAGACAGATATTTTTATCTGTAATTTGTTTATGTTAACTGACTTGTCAAAAAGTTTCATACAAATTTCAATGTGAAATTCTGTATTAATGGTGCTTTGGAAATAATTTAAAAATAGCCCACGTTTTTGCTTTAGGGCAGTTCAGTTATTCAGTTCAGACAATAGTACGTCTGCATATCTGTTCTTGAAAGCAAAATTTATTTTTAATTTCATTTCCAACTATACATCCAGAGAAGTTAGTTTGTATAATTCTAAGCATATTATGAAAGAGGGAAAATATGAATTGTATCTTAAATAATGTTGTACATATTAAAATTATTCATCCTAAATAAGTCGTTTTCTTTTTTCATTAAGTACTTACTAATTTTGGCACAGGCAAAATGTAATTTTTAGATTTATAAATTGAATTTATTAAAGCATTCATTTAGTGTTGAAAATAATTTTCTTTTCCTATCAGAAAAACGTAGAAAACATCTTTGAATCATTTTCCTTAAAAATGAGCTTTTTTCACTAATACTGAAAGTAATTATATTAACTATATGTAAAATATGTTTATTTCTTAAAATGAGATTTCTTTCACCTATTTACTGAAAACCAAGGCAAACAGCTATAAGGGAATAAGGCCTGAGACATTTGGTTTCAGTTACTCTTTGAAAGAGTGATATTTCATATATTTAAATTTCTGTAGTTCTCCAATATTTTGCTGTTTTGTTTTCTCACTGAGGTTACACCTAGAAAATACATGCATGTTAGACAATTTGACTTGACTATAATTTCTAATTATTAAATATTACTTGTTTTCCAAATTTAATTAAATTACTTTCAAGTAATTGGATTATTCATTTGTTCTGAGAGGAGTATGGCAAATTTTGATTCTCAATTATAAAATGGTTATTATTTGTTTTTTTGTGTTTTTCTTCTGCTACTGGGGATCAAATTTGCTCTTGCGAGGCAGGTGTGGTGCCACTGGAATCCCAGACCCTGGAAATTTTTTTTTTTTTTTTTTTTGAGACAGGGTCTCACTTTGTAGTTCAGGCTGGTCCTGAGATCACTATGTAGCCCAGGCAAGCCTCGAACTCAGCAATCCTCCTACCTCTGCCTCCCAAGTGCTGGTATTACAGGTGTGAGCCACCACACCTGGTTGCCCTGGAATTTTTGTGTATTTCTTTTTTTTTTTTCCAATTATGAAATGTTAGATATCTGAAATCTGAACACAGGATTCCATGTGCACAGCCACTAATTACATGTGCCAGAGAAGATTGTCCAACTTGCTAATACAACTAAAATATAAGCAAACATTCTGTATATACTTTTAGAAATGAATGCATGTATTGTTCACTGGAAGGTAGCTTCTTACAGCTTACATGACAGTTAAAACTCCAGTTTATTCCTGCCCTCATTATTTAGAAAACTAATTTCACTCTTTTAATGTTTTTGACAGTCAAAAGCTTCTGATCTTCATATATATATGCATTTTAGTCAGCCCATTAACTAAGAAACAGATTAGTATTCTTCTGAAAGTTTCTTCACTCTGTCTGTATTTATCTTATACTTTGAATACTGTGAAATATCAAAAATCATTAGGTTGAAATTCTAAGGCAATCTTAAGCCCTACTCTCAATGAATTCACTTAACAAAATGTCTAAGAAATATTTTTAAATGTAAATATTTGTTGATGAGCCATGATTACTAATTCTATAAGATGTTTTATTTAAGGGACAGGTGAATAATTAATGCATTAAAATGTTATATGTAATTAATCTTACAAGAGCGCCTCTTGTCATGATACTAATGCACATTTTATATACAGAAATTAATTATGCTATATGTTCTTTAGTGAGAGACAAGAACATGAGATGTTAACTCACCATTTATTTTGTACCATCTCTAGGCAGCTCATTTGAAAAAGCATTTGGTGAAAGTTAAACACAACTAGCTGGTGAACCCCTGACTTCTGTGACCTCCTTCAACTTCTGCCTCAGGCCTTGTGTGTGTGTGTGTGTTTGGGAAAGAGGATAAAGTCATTTGTATAACTTGTGATACAAAGAATATGAAAGCTGATCAGCATGACTGTGCTTAAGCATAATTCTTCATTTTATAAAGGTTCATTTTGTAATTTTGGTTCATAATAGGTGAATTTTACTAGCTCCTATCTTTCAGACTTACTTTAAAAAGGCAACACTGTATTCTGTATAGGTCTGGATTTTGAATCATACTATATTTACTTTGTGCTTTTTGAATTTTGGAAAACCTAAGACTATGGAATATGCCATGTAGTAGACATAATTTTGGCCCCTCTAAGTGGCTTCTTAGAGGGGTTTGCCATTAATAAATTTAGGGTGTGTGGAGCTTTGGATAAAAGGAAGGCACAGCACTTGGGATTCTTTTACTGCAGTGGTGGGTGTAAGTCAGGCACGGAAATATCTTCCCGGTGCTGATCTGACCAGCCCCTGAGCCTGGCTCTGCGTGCTGCCAGTGAGGGGTTCATGCATGCTTAGGACAGAGTGAATCCTGGGTGGTCCTGCTTGTTTGTTCATCTTACACTTGATTCTTTTCTCCACGCATTGCTTTGCTTTCTTACAGAGAGTAGCAGCAAGTAACCATGTCAGGACATTTTTTTTCTGAAACAGTTGTTTAATTTTTATTTCCCCAAAATGTCTCTTATGAGATCTGATCAAAAGCATGACCAGTATTCCTGCCATGTGCTGTCTATTGAAAAGGCAGGCTCGTTAAAAATTACAGTATATCTTGATCTGCCTTATTCACTGGATCTGATAGCATGTGACTTCTGGCTCATCCCCAAAGCCAAAGTGACTGTGAGAGGTCAAGATTTTGAATCAGTTGAGGACATTGAGGGGGCCACAACAGCACAACTAAAGATGCTTACAAAAGACATTTTCTTCAGGGAGGGAAAGGAGGGCTTGGTCAGCACTGCTGGCCTTGGGTCACGTCTTTCCACTTGAACAGAAATATCTATCATTTTCTATTTCACAATGTCTATCATACACTCTAGAACTCATTTCCATTTTTCATTTCTCATACTAGAGAAAAGATACAGTATTTATACATTTGTGGCTACCCTTCCATGACTTCACATCCTAATATGAAGAGACTCACTGAACCCTGAGTGATAGTGCATAGTGTCTGGTCACCCGTATTTGTGCATCCTTTTCTAAAAGTGCTCCTTGGGCTTCTAAACCCTGTATTTTCTTCATGTTACTGTTATTTCACTGTCACTCAGTGGCTCCTTTATCAACTTCTTATTTTCCAAGTGCGTTGAATTCATCTTATCTGTACTTTCAGAGACTGAATATTATCATTGTGATCTAAGTTGCCAGCTTGGTCTTTTCACACTAAAATTACTGAAAAATTATTGACTGTATTTTTTAGTTCAGAAAATGTAGCTTAAGTTGATATAGTGGACCCTTGTCATGAACTCAATCAGTCCCCGAGGGCTGATTGCAATTCAAGTTGTTTGTAAGTCAGTACAGCTGAGATCTAGATAGTTACCTGAATACATGCTGTATAAAATAGGAGGCAGATGAGTCTTCCATTAACTTTATTAACTCTAGTTGTTCATATGTCAGGGCGCTTGTACTGTACTGTCCACTGTACTTTGGAGTTTTATATGTTGCATTATACTTCAATAATTTATATCATTTTAAAAATTTTTACCAAATTGCAAAATCTACTTAGTCATTCATTTTTAAATGTTCTAGTAATCTGATATTACTCTAATATTTTGGATTACTTTTAGTAAAGTTACTAAAAGTAAGTTAGTAAGTTACTAAAGTTTCATTACTGTAATTTTTAAATTTACTGTATTATATCAGTAGATATGAGTAGAAAGGCTGATTTTTACCAAGCTAGTTTTGTTTTTTTAATTAATTGATTTTATTGCTACATTTTATATACACATCATGATCACAGTCAACATTGAGAATTTCTAACAGTATTTGACACAATTTAATTCTCATTTTTATGACTCCCCTGCCCATTTTACAATATCCCATCCTCTATATACACAAGCATTATTTCTTTTTTTTTTTTTTTTGAGACAGGGTCTCGCCTTGTAGTTCAGGCTAGCTCTGAGCTCACTATGTAGCCCACACAAGCCTCGAACTCAGCAATCCTCCTGCCTCTGCCTCCCGAGTACTGGGATTACAGGCGTGAGCTGCCACGCCTGGCCCCTTTACCCTTTGAATGTTTTCTATTTCACCCTATCATACACTCTAGAACTCATTTACATTTTTAGTTTCTCATACTAGAGAAAAGATAAGGTATTTACACATCTGAGACCTGTTTATTTCACTTATGAGTATGTCCTCAATGTACATCCATCTGAGTATAAATAACTTAAACTTATTCTTTATGGCAGATTAATACTCCATCTTATTTAAAAAAATGCATCTTCTTTATCCAGTCTCTGGTTGATGGGATTGTTTCCAAGATTTAGCTGTCATAAACTGAGCTGCTATAAACATAGATCCACATATGTCGCTGTGATGTGAATCTTTCAATTCTTTTGTGTATATCCTTAGTAGAGGAGGAACAGGATCAAATGGGACCTCTAATCCTGTTTTTTTTTTTTTAGGAATCTCCACACTGATCTCCATAGTGGTTGTACCAGTCTACATTCCCACCAACAGTGAAGGAGGGTTCCTTTCTCCCCACAGCCTCACCAGCATTTGTTGCTGGTTAATTTCAAGATATCAGCTATTCTTTGTGGAATGAGATGGATGTTGTTTTCATTTGCATCTCTCAAATGACCAGTGATATTGAGCATTTCTTTATATGCTGCTCAGCTGCTTTTACTTCTTCCTCTGAAAAGGGTTCTGTTAATTCCAGATGCCCATTTTTGAATAGAGTCTTTAAATTTGTGGGGCTGACTTTTTTAAGCTCTTTATGTATTCTAGATAGCACTTTGTCTAAGAAACAGCTAGTAAAAATTTTTCCCCATATAGTTTGTTGTCTTTTTGCTCTGCCAGTAGTTTCTTTTGTTGTGCAGAAACTTTTTTTTTTTTTTTGCTTTTTGAGACAGGGTCTTGCGTTGTAGTTCAGGCTGTCCCTGAGCTCACTATGTAGCCCAGGCAAGCCGCCGTGAACTCAGCAATCCTCTTGTCTCTGCCTCCCGAGTGATGGGATTACAGGCGTGAGCCACCACACCCAACACTGTGATATTTGGTATTGATGGCTGGTGGGCGTGAGTCACCATGCCCAACATTGTATGTGGTTACCGGGGATCGAACTCAGGTCCTTGCGCTTGCGAGGCAGGCGCCGGAACCACTGAGCTAACCCTCCAGCCCCTGTGCAGAAACTTTTTAATGAGATGAGATCTCATTTGTTGATTCCTTCTGCTAGTTCTCATGCTATTGAAGTTTTGTTCATTAAGTCTTTCCCTAAGCCAATGTCTCTAAGAGTTCTACCTAATCTATTTTCCAGCTGTTTTAGTTTTTCTGTTTTAATATTTAGTTCTCTAATCCACTTTGATTTTAGCTTAGCTCATAATGAGATAGGTCTAGCTTTTATTCGTTGGGAGGTTAAAGCCCAGTTTTTCCACCACTATTTGTTAAAGAGGCTATCTTGCCTCCAATGAGGATATTTGGCTTCTTTGTAAAAAATGAGGTGGCTTAGTGTATCTGAAGTTGTTTCTAGATCTTCTAATCTAGTCCAGTCATCCTCATGTCTGTCACCTTGCCAGTACCAGGCAGTTTTTATCACATTTGCTTTGCAGTATAGTTTCATATTGGGGATTGTCATGCCTCCTGCCATGTCCTTGTTACCTAGAATTGCTTTTGGTGTTCCAGGTCTCTGTGGTTCCAGGTGAATTTTTGGAATATATTTTTCTAATTCACCAGGCTAGTTTTTAACAGAGCAATCTGGGCCTGTTTTAAGAGAACGTGTAGCCTTAAGAGGGACAGGAGGGCGACAGTAGCAGTACTAGAAGTGCAGTTTGTTTCTTTGTTTATGTATGTATTACAAACTTTACATCCGTGACAACGGAACAAGAGACAAACATCCCACACATTCTTACCCCAGCTTCTCGGGCAGAAGACCAGAAAGATGATTTTTCAGAGATTCCTACTTGACCCCTTCCCTGGCTTTCACTCCTGGAAAGGAAACATGTTCAGAACTTCATGAACCATATGGGCAGTCCGATTTGCATGGTACCTACCCTCAGGCACCTGGGTAGTGGCAGCATTGGCTCTAACCTGGCACTCAGGTGCTGGCATGCAGGAGCTCAACTGCAGCCTCCTGGGTATTGGTCCTGGCATGGTGGACAGCTTCCTAGGCAGAGGTCGTTTCAGAGCCTCCCCTGGGAGCTCGCGAAATGGTCAGTCAGGTTTCTGCTCATCTCGGATTTGTTCTGTTGTTAGTAATGTTATCAAAATATTGTAAAATTGGTCTCGCCTTCAGGATGCCACCAACTTGTGTGAGGCAGGGTGTGGGTCACAAGTTTGACTGTGGTGTCCCCCAGGGCCCAGAGGGTTCAAGTGGCAGCAGTCTCACTAGGCACAGGACCTCCATGAACAGTGCCAGCAGCCTAGAGGTGGAGTGTATTGCTTTGTGCTCTTTTGGGGGTATATTAAATAATATCCATGTATTTAAAGCTTAGTATTATGTGAACAGATCTGCTTTTTTGTTTCATGAACTTCGGTGGGGAAGAGTCGGAGACAGTTTCCCACATCACAAAGTGGTGTATTACTTTGGCACGTTTTAGGAACAAATCACATGTGAAAAATAAATATAAAATACTGTGTAGTTTAGGCTCTGTGCATATATGAAGTAATTGGAAAATTATGGCCACAGAAAATAGCTCCTCATGTTTTTTTTTCCTCCCCTCTTCTACTGTCTGTGCTAAGGCATACTCATACTTGTGTTCCCTGAATAAGAATGAGGGTTGATGTAAACAATATAAAAGACATGAAAATACCTCACATTAAAAGTAAGAGTTGGAACGTGATATCAAAAAACATAGAGAGTGGATTCTGCAGTTTGCAACAAGAGTAGTGTCGGGATTCTGGGCCTTGCTTATCGCGTTACCTAGAGGTTAGCTCTTCTGTGCGTGATGCTACAACACTACCTCTCACTCCCCTGGAAGCAAGGACTATGCCTCCCATCTGACTTCTCTGAGAAGTGGATTGGTAGCAGAAAATGCCATTTTAGAAAGTTTGCATGTACATGAATATAAAATAACCCTTAGGTGGCTGGGCAATAGAAAACCGATGGAATTGCTAAGCACAGTCTGGTGTGAAGAGAGGGACTGAAAGGTATATGTTGATGTTCATTAGAGGGTTAAAAACAAAACCACTATCAGAACTTTTTTCAGAAGTGGAAGTAGAAAGCCATTGAAACGTTTTAGAGTAAGAGATTAATATGTACCTATGTAATAGTGTTGTTCTTATATAAGTTGTAAAAACGATGGGGGCAGGACCAATGCTTGTTCAAACAGTAAAGTTTTGAATTGTATCAAATACACTGCCCTCTTTTTGTAGGGCAGAGGTAAGACCAAGGAAGTAAGGTCCTCAATCCTTTACCCTCATTATTTATGACCTGAGCAGAAGTCCACCATCTGCAACAAAAGCCATTTCTAGTGGTATTTAGGTATTTATTAAGCCAATGATTCACAAGGATCTAAGACAAATTGTGATAGTGATGAGATCATACATTGATTGTGGAGCATCCACTTGTTGTAAATAGTGAAATTAAGGATTTAAAAGTAACAAAAATGATACTAGGATGCTGTGACTTTTTAAATGGTGAATTTAAGTAATTTTGTGAAAGCATTGATTTGTTATTTTATAGATACTTATTTTTGAATTCTCTCAGTCTTTCCTTTCATAATCTATTTTCATCTTGTGAATACCAACAGAAGGACCTGGTGGGGTAGCCAAGAGAAAAACTAAGGCTAAAGGTATTTTCTGTTTTTCAAATTAGCCTTGAGTCAAGTTTAGTGCGTGGAAGTGCATGATGTTTTTTGGATATGTAATGTAAATGCAGCTACTAATGCTAAATAATACCGCTTTTTTGGTTTTGAGTGCACCTTTTAAGTAGTTGTTTTCATAAAACTTCATTGAAGAGTTTTCTGCTTGAAGCATATAAGTAATTTTGAATTATTTTTCATGTACTCACAACTTGCAACAGTTTTGAATCAAGTACATACAACAGTATGCTACATTTGTTAGAATGTTTACATTTATATATTTACTTCTTAGCTTGCTACCCTAAACTTTCCTTGTTTTGATCCCTTAAATTACTATTGTATAAAAGATAAATTCATCAATGATTGACTTTATTGCTCCAAAGGCTCTAATATTGTCTTAGTACACAGTAAGAGGTAAGGTAGTCAAATGTGTACTTTGTAATAAAATCAAGTTTGTAGTCTGGCCTACTGCAGTATGTTCTGGAATTTGCCACAGCTGATATTTAAATTCATTACAATTACCTATCAAATATTATTTGCAGGCTAGTTCGGTATTATAGTTTATGTGCTTATAGTTTTCTCCTTCACATGTAGGTGCTTATGTTCTTTAGGCACAGGGCATGGTAGAAGTGCATGGTTGTCTATGAATTTGAAATAGTCTTTTTGTTCAAGAGACATATTGATTATAGTGTTTTTGACAAATCATAAACCTCCTTTTCCTGTGTGCTCTGTAGATTTTTGTGACTTATAGTTTAAGACAAGTGAATTTTCATTGTTGTAACCCAGAGTAAGTCCCAGGAAGAAAACCCTTTTTGACACTTTATTTTTTTGTATTAAATAATGATGATGTTCAGTAAAGAACAATTTTTAAAATCTAGGCTACAAATTAAACATTAAAGTTTAATTTTAAAAAAAATATGAAAAGGCCTAATAACATTGTACAAACAGTATACTTTCTTGCAATGTCATTGTCTATATTACTGTACAAACACTGAAGTAGAATGAGGCTGTGGAGAATGATTCTGTATGAGTGCTACCCTGTATATGCCCCAGGATTTTGATGAGACTTAAGCAAAATTTTGAAAAATTCCCTGGTTGCTTACTATGAAACTCAGTTAATAAGAGAAGCCATACATGATGCTTTTGTTGGCTAACCAAGAATTTACTAAATGTTCCCAGTGATGGGGAACCTGTGGCATGCACACTGCCGCAACTCTTTGTATCATTGAAAGCTCTAAAAGGCTTGTCCTCACTGGCCTAGAAAGGAACACTGCAGAAACATTTTTATGGATCACCACAAATATATGGCTTAATTTAAATGATCTCTGTACGTATGAATTTTACATGATTTTGATGGGTAAAATCATCTTCCACATTTTACTATATTTTAAAAATCTTTCATTTTTGTCACTCCTTAAGTGGTACCTCATGCAGTGAACACCTTCCCTCATGATTTCTTGATAGGAGACCAAAAAAGTTAAATTAAAATCTTCTTCTGAACTATTTTATTAAACTATTAAAGTAAGTAGAAAGCAGCATCTCATGTGAATTTTGGAATTAATTGTGTATCCCATTTAATGACTCCCTCTACTTGTGAACACGAGAGGCATGTATACTGGCATGTGTGGCTCTCCATAAAATCCTATGGATATACGCTTAAAGGAATACTGATTTTATGTTAACTTTTGGTTGTCATTATAAGTAATGCAAATAGCGATTTTAAATTTTCCTGTGCATGGAAATTGTTCTCTGCTTACTTGGCTAAGACAATTCAATGCTAGTTAGCGTCTATTTGTTCATATTTTTCTTAAGAACTGTGCATTACAAATCTCTTAAGAACATAAGATTTTGTTGAACCTAAAGTACTTTATATTTCTTTGTACAAAAAGAAATTATAAAAAGCTTATTCTTAAATTGCTAGCCTTACTTATGCTGTTACAGAGTGTGTGCACTGCTACCCTGACTTTAATATTGCATGTTAAGCCTAGAAAGACAAGTCATACCATATACTTCAAGTAAAAAAAAAAAAAGCTAAGTTTCTAGCATTTTTTAATAACTGATATTTTATAGATGTTTGCAACTCTCATTGGCTAACTTAACTTAAAATCTAGTGAATTGAAATTTGCCTTTTAAATGAACATTTCTTATGGTGGGGGGAAGAAAAACAAAGTCAATACTTTTTCACTAAGTTGTTGTTCAGTAAATTAAGAGATGTCATCAGTAAACCTTTTTCCTTTGATTGGAAAACATGCAAGTTAAAGAACTCAGTAAAGAAGAGCTCAGGAAGGAAAAGGAGAAACTTATGTCAAGGAAAGAGAGTAAAACTGAAGAGAGAAGAAAGGGGAAGAAAGAAAAGGAGAATGACCGGAAGGAAAAGAAAATTGCTGATTCAGATACCTCCAGGAAAGAGTCTCCCAGGGGAAAGAAGGACAGAGAGAAGGAAAAAGTGGACCTAGACAAAAGCGTCAAATCTAAGGAAAATAGGAAAAAGTCAACAAATACGAAAGACAAAGATGAAAGAAAAGAAAGCCGAAGTTCTGCCAGGCATGTACACTTGGAAAAAGGAGATAACCATAAGAGAGCCAGAGCGTGACCTCTGTTCCTGGGCCGTGGTCTTATTCTCCATTGTGATGTTCTGCGAAAGGGCTTAGGAAATTTAGTACTACTGCTGTGGTTGAGGGAGACATGTTTACTGGTGCTCAGAAAGTAAATCCTTTAAGATTTAAATATGCTGTGTCATATTTCTAAATTCAGAAACATGAGTCTTTAAAAATGTTATAAAATATGTAATAACTTCTATTTTTATTTATTGATCATGTGTTCAGATAAATGTATATACAATATGAATTGTAATGGATTTGTTAATATTTGAAATGCTTTTGTTGAAGTTAATAACAATATTAAGATGGTGACAGTATTTTTGTGCAGCATGGCATAAATTTCAAATAGGTTAAGTACTGAGCTAAGTAGAAAGTTAACTTTCTTTAATTGCCTTTTGTTTTCTTCCCTCCTTTCCTTCCTGCTTCTCTTATTTTGTTTATGCTGCTGCTCTCTGCTTTTCTCTTCCCCTACCCTGGCTGTTCTCTGGGTACCTGCCCTGGCTTATGTGCCACCTCCCTTCCCAAGACCCTTCTGGGGTCCCTCAGCCCAGTCTTTCAGAGGCTCTATCCCCTCTGGCTCCTCCTGTGTTTTTCCCCTCTCTAGGTATTTACTGTCTCATTTACTCTCCTCTGTATCTCTTTTATGCCATCCCTCATCCCTTTCCACCTGCTCCCTTCACCTATTATCCTGCAAATGCCACCTCCACCACTTTGTCACTCTGGGTATCTATGTGAATATTTAGGAGAGCAGTTTCAGAACGCTGTATTTTAGGGTATCATCACAGACTCAGAAGAGTCATGCAAAGGCTTTAATTAGTTTACTTTAGGGTATACTTGCATAGCACACTGTTTTGGTTATTTTGCTTGAATGGCATATATTTTCCATATTTGATAACTGCTTACCACTTCTAAAGAACTGCAAATTTGATATCAGAATTTAGCCCACCAGAAAACATTCAGTAAAATGAAATTTTAGTAAGTAGTAAGTTTCTGTAAATGATGTGTACTCTTCTGTGCATAAAGTTTTTAGGTCTCTAATTGTCGTCATTGGTTGAGAAAAGTAACCTGATAATAATCAGCAGTACTTTAATATATTTTATTATTGAAAACTAATCCTTCACTTTTTTTTGAAGAGTGGAAAAACTGAGATTTTTGGCCAAATTAAAGGTACTTCAAATCAGAAATTAACAAGTTAAGTATAAATATTTCTAAAAGTATCACACAGCTTTTTCTTCTGTGCTAACAGCTTTTGCTAAATGTTGTCAAGCTAACATTTAGTTGACAAAATTCTAACTTACATAATAGAACATACCAAAGGTGAAATCTTAGAAAATAATCCAATATCTTTATCTAATTCACCCCTATTATTATGTTTTGTTAAAAAGTAAGGGTCAAAGAAGTTTCATATGTTGAATTAGTCAGTATTTCACTGTTGTTTATATAGATCACCAGAGAATAGTAAAACACAGAAGAAATACTATGACTCATTTGGTTGGCAAATAAAGGATCTGGCCTTCAGGTGAGTTGATGCCCAGGCCAGACATAATAATCTTATCACTCTGCTTTTTCCTAGTTCTTTCAGCAAATCAACACGTGACTGGTTTCTGCTCCACTTTATTCCTTCTGGACAAACAGCCCCCAGGAGGCCCCAGATCCCTCCATATAATTATTGGGAATGGGTCTGGGAGAAAAGACACTGGCAGAATTTTGCCTGGCTTGATTAAATCTGTTGGCCACCTGTGGTGGATCTTGAAGTTGGTTATCCATGTTGCTGATCTTTCCAGGCTCACTCCTGTGCACCATTTTGGAGTGAAGTCTGAGTGGGTCCTGTCTTAGCTGCTTGAAATGTTGCCCACAGGAATAGAGGGCTCCTAAGACAAAAAGAGGGAGGCTTTGAACAAGAGTTGGACAGAGCCAGAAGCAAATTAGATACCCACTTCACATAAAAGTTACATGATTTTCAAACTATAATCTGATACAACATCTTCTTGCTGAAATAAGTGGAATGATTTTTTAAATCTGTATGCAAAATTTTAGTGATGCTTTCTCTTTGTGGCTTTTCTCTCCTTTGCAGAACAATAGAGAACTATAAGTAGTTTTTTTCCCTTTGTGTGACAGATTATTGAATTGAGGCCATTTCAGTAATTTTTACCTTGGGTTTTGAAATTCAGTGATAATTAGGCAGCAACTACCATAGTTTCCAGGCAAATCAGTGGAAAAGTTTTAGAATAACCCAATTAGCATAAGTACTACATATTTTCTGTTGCTATTTATTAAAGTTTTTGAAGTGTTTTAGTTCTAGTACTTATTTTTCCTTCAGACAGCAGCTCAAGAATTGAAACAGTTCATAGATGAGGAGAGAAGGGTACAAAAATAACATCGTTAATAAATGGTATAACAAAAATAATTATATCATTTAACAAGAGCGAATTAATTTGCTTTCTCCTTTTCTCTCCCTTTTTCTATTTTTTTTTCAATGAATAAAGGCTTCAGCTGAGTGTTTTTGCAGGCAAAGCCATGCTTTATTCAGCTTTATTCAATTGGCACTTAGGGCTCAACTAAAAAACTTTGTTAAGCAACAATTAAAACACAAGAAAAATCCTCCTGCTTAAGGGTTAAAATTATGGTTGCATTGTTTTACATTGGATGCTGAATTTTATCACTGGGTTTTTTTTTTGTTTCTCTTTCATATTTTTATCTAAGAATACTTAAAAGCAGAAAGACTATTCTTTTAAAATAAGTCAGCTAAAAACGGGGAGAAAAATTTTATATCTGAATAGTTAAGAATCAAAAGTAGCAATATTAAACACCTGAAAAATAAATGACATACTAAGAATGTTTTTGTTCTAGTTTTAGCCAAATTCTGACTTACACTGCTATACGAGCTGATACTTGGCATTTTTTAACAGGCATCCTTTTACTTAAACTTTGTGTGGTGGCAGATCACATTGTGAATAAAATAATCATCCTGAAGATGATCAGTTGCACAAAAGTACTGGAGAACCTGTTTTTTGAAAAATCTAAAAAAAAATCTTAATACACAAATTACTTTCTTTTGAAACACATATCATCTTTGGATCTTTTTGTCCACTTATTGGGCTGACTTCTGTCTTTGCTATGCTAATTGTGTATGAATTTTCATTATTTCTAATCAGTTTCTTGAAACCTTTTTTTTTCCCTATATGATTTTCAGTTTTACTCCATTGGTGATTCTCATTGTATGGATACGGTCCTTTCAACATTTCCCAATGAGGGAGAGGCTCATAAAGAAAAGGATAAAACAATGAGCATGATTGCTTAAGTTACTCTAGGAGAACTATTTGAGATAATTCTAAAAGTATTCGGACACAGAGAGTACTTTACATTATTATGACCTGCTTGTCTATGCACTTTTTTAACTTTAGCAGTTATCATAATTACTTCGATAATTCCCATTTAAAAAGAAAAAGAGTAACTTTAAAATTTTAAACAAGTAGACTTTTAAATTTTGAATGTTTTAACTGTACATAGTTATTTTCATGAAATGGGTCTGGTGACAGGTTTTTAAAAATCTTCTAACTTTGGTTGCTCTTGCCTGTTTCCTTAGCTGTTCCTTATGCTAATGCTTATTGGTAATGACTCAAAATTGGTTACTTGGTTTATACCACTATAAAATACTTCTTCAAAATGGTTGTTTTCCTTGTTTGTAAGTTGAAGATGACACTGTCCTCTAAGGTGGCTGTGAGGCCCAGCTGGTCCTGTGTATATGTAAGCAGCTGGCATGTTATTGAGCACTCAGGATTCCTTTTTGTTTTGTAGAATCTTGATAATAATTGAACCAGAATGTTTCAGTCAGAGCCTAACAATCCCGAAGCATTGGGACAATGATTCCAATCCTTACTTTTGATAACAGGTTATAAACCTAAAGCCTTATACTTAAGTTCTGTATTCATTGTAACAAATACATGTTTATATAAAGGATTTACTGGATTCAGATCTGTTCTACTGTGTTCATTGAGAAAGGTAAAAATAACAAATATTACATATGTACAAGGGTATGAGAATGCTTAGTTCTTTAAATGATACCAGTGCAACATGAAAACGGGGTATGAAAAGTAAAGGCTAGAAGTGAATTGCAGTCTTAAATACAATATTTGATACAACTGAGTGTTTTAATAACCAGCCTAGTTATGAAAATCTTGTAAGTTTGTGTTCAGCTAATAACATGTTTTCCATAGAAGCATTTATGATGTTAGTGGTTTTTTTTATCCTTGTCTATAAAAAGACTTTTTTTAGTCTCTAATACCCATTTCTAAAAATCTCAGTGTTATCATGTTTCAGTGGAAAAATAAATCCATCATTCTTCCTCAGGATAACAATATATTGCTTTTATTTCTGAGTATTCTCCAGAATTCTTTTGGTTACATATGTTGATTCAAATTAGCTTTTGTGGACAAAGAAAAAAAATCCATGGGCTCACATAGTGGATGCTCTCAAGGCAGTGTTCTGAGTCTCTGTCACCATGTCTGCGTTGTCCTGGACACCTTGGTTCCTTTGTAGAGCCACATGTGCTCATGATTGGCTGTAACCCAGCTAGGGTAGGAGGAAAGGGGTGGGTGATTCATGAGACCAGGGTCAGATGAGTCTCCACTGTTAAAACTGTTGAGTGCAGGAATATCGCTCTCCCTAAAGAAAATTAACATTTCTTGTATTAGAAAAAGCAATCCAGGTTCAGGACAAGGTAGTGGTGCACACTTACACAATTCTTTTCCTTTGCACTCAGAGCTGTAGATTGTAGTTTGTTCTCCTCCTCTCCCATGCCTGCTTTTGACCCTGCTTAAGTAGAGTTGAGTGGGATGCGTCAAAATGGGTATTCAGAAGAAGAAGCCAGGGGAAATAGAGATCCTATATGAGCCCTTGCTTAGCAATAATTGTAGATAACTGAAAAAATGTTAGAGAATATTGACAATGATAAATAGAAGCATTCATTTACTACATAGATTATGTTGATTTTTGTTAAGACTCTTTCCATTTCCTCCCACTGTATGTAAAAAGAAAGTTTTTTATTCTGAGGAAACTAAATGGTATTATGTAATGGACTAATAAAGGTTATTTTTATGCAAATTTTGTTGGGGTTAATCTGAAAAATCCTCAGTAGTTATCTTCCCTCATATATTGGTAATTTGCCTAGGATATAAAGGCGTAAACTAAATTTTTATGACCAGCTGGGCTATAATGTTTCATAGAAATCAACTTCTGCAATTTCCATTTGGTAATGCTGCAGAACATTCTTCTCTTTTCATACCTCATTTGATTTCACTCTGTGTATGCACTTATTGCTTCACAGTCATGTGTACATGTGCCAGAGAAGTCTTTTGTTTACACTTTCCTTCCCTTTAGCATTTTTTTCTTGTATTTTAAGAGATTAGAGGAAGGCTTACACTTAACATTTTTGTATTATACTTGATAATTGTATAAAACACTGTGTTCTGTGTCTCTGTTTTCACTACTCGATTCATTCAGGAGCTTTTCAGTTTCTACAGGGTGCCATAGGCTAGGGAAGCACTGGAGATCTGGTGATGAAGATGTCTGCCATCCCTGTGTTGAAATCCTGCAAGATAAAGGGCTGAGAGAGAAAATAGTGCAAGCAGTGCTCCTGCCAGTGTCTGCCTAGAATGTGCTCCTGCTGCGGGCCAGGCCACCTGCCGCCTCTGCTGTGGGGTCCACCTGGCTGTCACGCCTGCACTCAACTGCCTCTGCCCCACCCAGGGGCTGGACTCAACCCATTGCAGTTGCCAGACCCATCACCCCGCCTCATCCTTGGGCTGTGCTGCTACACTGTGAAGTATCTCTGCTGCCTATCTAGAACCTGAACATCAGGCTTTCAACATTTCTTGAATGGTGAAAACACAGAAGAGCTCATCTAAAATGTTTCAGGTCGGTTAAAGAATACTTTTGAAGACTAAAAGAACAAAGACTTGCAGTTTTAAAAAATGAAAGACCAGGAGGTTCTTCAGTAATTGTGATGTTCTAACTTTTCTAGGTGTTCCTTATAATTTTTATGATTCTGTGTGTAAAGAGGATGGATAGCAGTTTTTCTTGCTTTTTTGCTTTGGAGACAGTGTCTCACTCTATAGTTCAGGCTGACCTTGAACTCACTGTATGTCCCAGGCTGGCCCCAAACTCCAGGCAATCTTTCTGCCTCAGCCTCCCAAGTGCTAGGTGCATGCAACTACCTCTGGCCCAATTTTTTTTTTTTAGAGGAAATAAACAAAAAACTAAATTGTTTAAAAAATGTGTATTAAAGCTTTTTTTTTTTTAGGGCTCACTATTTTATTTGTCTGTATTTGTGAAAACCAAAGATAGTGGAGGTAACCTACTCAAGATGGGATTCACAAGTAGTGAGCCCAGTTCAGATGCCCAACACCAAGCGTGTCTTTAAATGCATTTCACATGATGTCCAAAGGAATGTATTCTTTACAGTCTTTGTGGAGCCCCCCCCCCCCCCATTATTTCTGGAACTAGGTCCCTAGGAACTATTTGGGCAGTATTTAATTCTTCTGTGATTTACATTGTCTTTGTTTGCAATCTCTCTTTGGTCACATGAAGACACTTGGAATAAGACGCTTCTCAATGTATAATATGGGACACCTTTTAAAAGTTCCAGATAGCCTCAGAATTGTGTTTAGTTTTGAGGCTGCTGTTGGTAAACTTACTAAGATTTGTGCTTGATTATACAAGCCAGGAACAAAAACTGAGATTAGCATCGGCAGATAGTATGTGTTCCTCTCTTGGTGTACTGAGTTCTCAGAAGATCTGGGGCATATATTGATTCATGGACTGTCAGGCCA
This sequence comes from Thryonomys swinderianus, assembly GCA_004025085.1. NCBI lineage: Eukaryota > Metazoa > Chordata > Mammalia > Rodentia > Thryonomyidae > Thryonomys > Thryonomys swinderianus. Next base: position 63,073 of record PVIC010001446.1, on the reverse strand, counting down.
CTCACCTGGGAAGCACCATTGTACAGAACACTTGCTCTATGAGTACTGGGAGCTCGAGTAATCTGGATGAGCTAAGACAAGAATTTTTAGCCATCAGTCTGCCATTACATTGGTAAACTAAAGATGAACTGATTCAGAAAAAGTGTAAATTTTTAATGGGGTAGGTGTGCAAAATCTTGTGCCACAAGACACTATTCATAGATTTTATGGGGGGGCAGTGTTCACATATACTGACGACTCTGCACCTGTACTTTCCACACTCTGAGCTTCCATATCACAGATCCAAGCAATCGGGGCTTGAAAATATTTGGAAAAGGAATTTGCATCTGGCGGCTGGAGGGTTGACTCAGTGGTTCCGGCGCCTGCCTCGCAAGCACAAGGTCCTGAGTGTGATCCTGGTAACCACATACAATGCTGGGCGTGGTGACTCATGCCCACCAGCAATCAATACCACATACCACAGTGCTGGGCGTAGTGGCTCACGCCTGTAATCCCAGTACTCGGGAGGCAGAGACAGGAGGATTGCTGAGTTCGAGGCTTGCCTAGTCTACATAGTGAGCTCAGAGCCAGCCTGAGCTACAAAAGCAAGACCCTGTCTCCAAAAAAAAAAAAAAGAAAGAAAGAATTTGCATCTGCAGTGAGCATGCATAGACATTTTCTTGCCTTTATTCTTAAAACAATGTAGTTTACTTATACAATGTATTAGGTGTTGGGAGTGATCTGGAGGTATTTCAACCCATAGGGAGGAAGCACAGGTGATAGGTAGATACTACCTCATTTTATATAGGGGATTGCACAGCTTGTGGATTTTGGTAATTGAAGGGTCCTGGAGCCATCTCTGGTGGATATTCAGGGAGGATGGGAATTCTCCGGAGAAGTGAGCCCTTCATGCTCGCTCGAGGTGGCCCCGTGTCCCAGGGCGCTCCTGGAGCTCACACCCCTCACCGGCCTCACCTGTAGCAGGCCCCTTGCTTCTCCAGCCCGCTGAGGAGCTGTTCGTATCGTCACCTCTCCCTGATCACTGCCTGTGTAAAGCCTGCCCTTGCGCCTCATCTTCCTCAGTCCCCCGGTGAGGAGTTGCACAGGCTCTCCTTGCTCCCGTCTCAGACCTGCCCTTGTCACCCATATCTTCTCACACCATCGCTCCTTATCTCACAGACCTGGACGCTCTTACTTGCTCTCTTCCCCACAAGGTAGATGTTTTGTACGAACACTGCCTTTTATTAATAGTTGCTAAATATATACTTCTGACTGAATGAGTGCAATGTGCAATGAGGTAGGTTTACGGCTGTCACATACAGGAAAAAGTATGTTTTCCTTCTCATGATAATCAGCTATGTTGGGCAGTGGTGAATAAAGTAAGTAAATAGTGGACCAGGTAATTGTGTTGAATGATCAAGATTGCTATGAGTGGTGAGTTTAAGGTGCTGACTTCATTCACTTTTTATAGCTTCTTCCATTTTCAGTTAAAAGTGGGGCGACAGTGCCATAGTTATTGAGTGTAATATTCAAGTTTTTCTAATGAGCCTATGAAACTAAAAGCACAGCATATTTGAAGGGAATTGGCTCATTTTCCAAATCACATGCTGGGCATTCCATTGGCAGCACATGACCCATGTGATCCATACATTGGGATCTTAAGGCACCTGTGATTGTGCTGTACTTTGTGCTGGTTCGGGAGTGGTAGCATTCGTGGTTCTGTTAAAACGAAAGACACGGGGGTGGGGCAGAGACGGCTCAGTGGTTCTGGCGCCTGCCTCACAAGGGCAAGGTCCTGAGTTTGATCCCCGGTAACCACATACGATGCTGGGCATGGTGACTCACGCTCACCAGCAATCATTACCACATACCACAGTGCTGGGCGTGGTAGCTCACGCCTGTAATCTCAACACTCGGGAGGTAGAGACACAGGAGGATTGCTGAGTTCAAGGCTTGCCTGGACTACATAGTGAGCTCAGGGCCAGCCTGAACTACAAAGCAAGACCCTGTCCTAAAAAAAGCAAAACAAAAACAAAACAAAACAAAAGTTACGGGGACTGTCTCTGGAAGATTCCCTTAAATCTAAGAATGAAGCCGAGGGAGAGGTGTCCCTTTGTGTAGGAAAGTCAGAAAGAACCCAGTTATGGGCCTGAGGGTGCAGCCAGTTCTGAGAACCAGCTGGCTATGCTCTCTTTCACCTTAGAAAATAAATCTTTTTATTGTAATATGGTGCTTTGTAGTATATACAGCCCAAGAAACATGAAAATAGACACATTTCATAATGTAATCCTGAATATTTATTCTAGTGCTATGTACTTGTACTTCCTAATAAACCCTGTTTGAAAACCTTTCACTTAATTACGAGTTGGAGTTGATCTCTTATGTTGTTTTTCATTTAATTGTTTGCTTTTGTTAGTCTTATAAATCAAAATGACTTTGGTAAAAAGAAATGGGGGAAACTAGCATAAAAGCTATTCTATATGGTTATTAAAGCAATTCTAGTCTAAAACATGTTTCATTAAGCTTTAATAGTTCATAGGGTCTAGAGAAGATATACGATCCTCAGATTCTCTAAAGCTTACAGTGTCATTTATTTATTTGTTGATTTTTATTTCTGGAAGGAACTGTATTAATAAGGTTGCAATTCAACTACTACTTTGACTCTAAGTGAAAACTGCATGATATTTTCTGCTGTTAGGGTTCTTTGTTCTATTTTAATTTTTGTATGTTTTACTATTTCGGCTTTGAAGAAAAATACCTTCCAGCTGAGTTAAAGAAAGCTGACTCTTTATAGGCATTGCACGTCTGAATATTGCTGTACCAGTAGTCTCACACACTCCAGCATGAGAATTCTCTTTTCAAATGAAAGCTTTCTCCACATTCAGTAAGAAAGGAATCTTCAAGTAGTCAAATCATTACTGTTTGATGGGAAAATATTGTTTATTTTACTCATGCATGAAGCATGAGTAAAGCAGGCTGCTTATTTGGGGAGGGAAGGATGACACTAAGTTTTCATTCAAAGTGAAAATTCTTGAGAGAAATAATAATTTGAGGACAACAGACATGAGCTGGGCCTGTGCAGAGCATAGGGGCCTGTGTTGCTGAACTGATGGATGCTGGAGCAGAGACGTGCATCTCAGGAAAACGGTAGTAGGGAACTCAGTGTGGATCCCTCCCCACCTCCACGGCTGGGCCAGCCCGGTGCAGCCAGGGCTCCTGGGCTGCCGGGGCCTCTGCAGCCTGTCAGGGGAATGGGCACAACTGGGCTCATTTCAGTCCCCAGCAGGCGACTGTTATTTACCAGGTGTCAGCTGAAGTGCTTAGAGTGCAAAGATAAAGCACAATTCTGAGGGTTTTCAACCTTTTCCTCCCAGTTATTTAGCAGAATTTGGCAATGAATAGTTGCATATCCATCCTACCCACAGTTGAGAGATGTAAAAGTGAGTTATTTAAATGGGAAAAGCCAGAGCATTTCAGTTCTATTTAAATTAAATAGAGGAGGAATTTTAAGTAATTGTGAGGAACTTTTAGAGGGCTTCATCTTTACCTTTCCATAAATTGAACCATAGTTCAGACCTGTGCATATTTACATATGATCCTTTTGCAATTTATTATATAATTAGATTTACACTTAAATATAGAAGATTACTGAATATGTTGGTGTTGTGTTACTGTTGTTTGGTTTTGTGTGAACTTAATGTTGGAAACAGGTAAGCAGAGAAAAATGCAAGTGTTGTGGCTAGTATGTCGTGTCTATCCCTGTCTCTGAGTTTCTAAAGGATTTGAGAAGGGGAGCTTGTCATTTTTTTCCCTCCTTTTGGACACTGGGAGAAAAATCAGATATGGAAAAGGGAATGATAAGGAAAATACAAAGAATAGAACATTGAAATGAGAAATTTCCAGACTATAGTCATTCTTATACATACATACATACATATATACATACATATATCAGAGTCTGAGGCAGGAAGATTGCTTGTTTGACTTAGTCTGAGCAATTTAGTGAGATCCTGTCTGAAAGTTAAAAAAGAGTACCAGGGACTTAGCTCGGTGGCCCTGCACCAGGTTGTCAAGGACTTAGCTCAGTGGCCCTGCACCAGGTTGTCAAGCACAAGGTCCTGAGTACGATTCATGGTACCAAAAAAGATTTAGAAATGACTTGGGATGTAGCTCAGTGGGAAGGGCCTGCAGTCAATCTCCAGCTGTACACAGAAAGATTAAGAAACCATCTCTCAACACTTAGTCTGTCCTATTTTAACACCAAAACACAGGCATTTCCTGGGAAGTGACGATTGGTATGAGGTTCAACAGGTGGGAAAAACCTAAGACACTCAACAGAACCAAGCTCCTGGTCCTAGTTTACTTTCTTTCTTTCTTTTTTTTTTTTTGAGACAGGGTGTCACTTTGCAGTTCAGCCTGAGCCTGAGCTCATTATGTAGCCCAGGCAAGCTTCGCACTCAGCAGTCCTCTTGCCTCTGCCTCCCAAGTGCTGGGATTACAGGCAGAGCACCATGCCAGGCAACTTTTTGAAAGAGTTAAAAGTATTTGATATATTTTAATGTTTTTGCATATAAACTATCAAAGAACTAATATAATCTTTATCAAAGAACCACATAATATAGCTTTAATAGGTTTTTAGGCATTAACTTTAAAATCAGTTTTCACATGAGTTTCCTGTCTTTCCCTTAAGATTTCTTTTTTAAAAAGGACTTTCCTATCTTTTAGCTTACATAGAATAATATAATTACAGTGCTAGTAGGTGTAATGATGAGAAAATTGTAAGTAGGGATGAATGATCTCTTCGTAACTATTTCTAGTTTATCCAGAAGAATAATTACAGTCAAATCAAAATAGGACTGCACGTAGATAATCCAAAGTTCAAGTACATTACAGTTATCTACTGAATTTTGAACTGAAGACTTAAGAAATTAGGCAAATGAAAACATAAAAGAAATTTAACTCATACAAAACTTCTTTTGGCAAGTTTAGACATGACTATGTATTTTAAAGATTCATGAATGATTAAATACTTTCCTTTTTAAAATGCAAAATAAAAATATTAAAGGCCCATACACAGTTACAGAGAAAATTATTTCCTGTTTCCACTTTTAAGTATGTGATATTAGAAACTGAGTTATCCCCATTACTTGTGTGTAAGAATATTATTTTTCCTGGTTTAATATGTCAAGACTAAAAAAGCTTGAGTTAACTTTGTGAATAAAACATGCAGGCCTGAAAGAAAGAGCTGCTTCAGAGCCGAAGTTCCCAGCAGCCGAGGAAGAGCCACACGTGGAGCCCGAGGACCAGGCTCCCTTGGGAGCAGGTAAGTTGCCTCAGGTCCCAGCAGGATGTACCAAGTCTGGCACGTGTCCCTGTTTGCCATGTACAGGGTCTTCTTCTACCTAGTGTGTTGCACATTGTTCCCAGAAAATGAATTGTGTTTTCTCTCTTTAGACAGGGTCTCACTGTGTAGTTCAGGTTGGCCTTGAACTCACTGTGTAGTCCAGGTTGTCCTCAAACTCGTGATGATCCTCTTGCTTAAGCCTCCTGAGTGCTGAGATGACAGGCATGCGCCACCATACCCGGATTATACTTTAAAACCTTAAACGTACACTTTTCTGGTAAAAGTTTGCATAGGATAATTTTAATCTCTGAGGTGAGGGCGCTCAGGCACAAACATTTATTGCCAAGACTCACACACTAGCCAGGAGGAGCAGATCCAGTGCTTTGTTCTTCATTCCATCTCCAGCACTGTTTCCTAAATTATGTTGAAAGCAAAACCACACGTGATTATCCACTGAAGTTGACATTATTTGCCCCAGGATTCGTTAAGCAGAACTTGGCACCAAAATCTCCAGCTTTCCTTCTGGTGCCCTGAAAAATTTTGTGGTCAGATAGATTGGTAGATCAGTTCACATGATTCCTACAGTCACCCTAGGGTCCGTGACCTCATAATTTGGGAAATCTGAAAACATTTTAATAAATTAGTAAGTAAAATTGCATTCCTTTGACATCATTTTTACTTGTTATTTATTTAAAAACACTATAAGCTCTACAGATTCTCATTTAGATATACTAGTTCTCAAAAATTTGGTCTCACTGTGCCACCTATTGGAAGCGTTCAGAATGGCATTACTTGTTCTTTGCATTTAAGTACTGGATCCAAAGGATGTTGACAGATACAGTTAGACTTTCCTTCCTTCGGTTTCTCCTTTAAGATGAATATGTTTTGTTATTTTTCAGTACTTATCCTAGGAGAGCTTGTTTTCTTCTTCCCTTTCCTGTGAAATTACCATGATTATACCATGGGTCTGGAATAAAGATTGAGTTTCTTTTTTTAAAGATTTATAATTAAGTATATATTTGGATTTAATGCCTCACATTTCACTTTTTACTGTTAATTTACAATTACAATTTCACAAATCTTGTTTTTTTTTTTTTTTTTTGGAGACAGGGTCGTGCTTTGTAGTTCAGGCTGGCTCTGAGCTCACTATGTAGCCCAGGCAAACCTCAAACTCAGCAATCCTCCTGTCTCTGCCTCCTGAGTGCTGGGATTACAGGCTTGAGCCACCATGCCCAGCACTGTGGTATGTGGTGTTGATTGCTGATGGGCGTGAGTCACCACGCCCAGCATTGTACATGGTTACCGGGATCGAACGCAGGACCTTGCGCTTGTAAGGCAGGCGCCGGAACCACTGAGCTAAATCTCTGGTCCACACAAATCTTGTTTTTAAAGCTAATACAAATGTTATTGGCTTTCTATTTTTGTTATTACTATTGCAAATTACTGATAATTACTCCCACAATCCATTGGTTTATTATTTTTAATTGAATTCTTTACTGGTACAATTTATATACATCTCACAATCACATATAACATTGGGGAATTTGTACCAGTATATGACACAATTCTCATTTTTACCCATATCCCTACCGACCCACACCTCCCCACCCCCTTTATACATAATCTTTTATTTTCTTTCTGTATCATATTTATTCCTTCCCCTCATTACATTCCCACACCAAATTTCCTATGGAAATTTCCCACTCTATAAAAGCCGTCATACTTTCTAGAGCTCATTTGCATCTACAGGTGTTCATGTCAAAGAGGAGATCCAGTATTTGCCTATCTGTGACCTATTGATTTCACTTATTAGTATATCCTCCAGGTGTCTGCATTTGCACCTAAATGGATCGATCTTGTCATTCTTTATGGTAGAGTAATACTCCATTTTATTTTAAAAAAAACCACATCTTTATCCACTCTCCAGTTGATGGACATTTGGGTTATTTCCAAGACTGAGCTCTCACGAACTGAGCTGCTATGAACAAGGCTGTACATCTGTCTTTCCAATGTGATTTTAAAAATTCTTTTGGGTATATTCCTAGCAGGGGGATAGCAGGGTCAAATGGGACCCCTAGTCCTAGTTTTCTGAGAAATCCCCACACAGATCTCCATAATGGTTGCACAAGTCTGCAATCCCACCAACAGTAGAGAAGGGTTCCTTTCTCCCCATGGCCACGCCAACATTTATTATTGGTTGATTTTGTGATAGGAGCCATTCTTTGTGGAGTGAGATGAAATCTCAGTGTTGTTTTCATTTGCATCTCTCGACTGACCAGAGATGTTGAACATTTCTTCATATGCTTCTTGGCTGCTTTGACTTCTGCCTCTGAGAAGTGTCTGTTCATTTCAAATGCCCATTTTTGAATTGGGTCTTTAAATTTGGGGAGGCTGATCTGTTTGAGTTCTTTATATATTGTAGATAATAGCCCTTTGTCTGATAAACACCTAGTAAAGATTTTTTCCATGTTGTTGATTGTCTTTTAGCAGTGCCAATGACTTCTTTTGCTGTGCAGAAGCTTTTCAGTAGGATGAGATCCCATTTGTTGATTCTTTCTGCTAGTTCTTGTGCTATAGAGGTTTTATTCATAAAGTCTCTGCCTAAGCCAATGTCTCCAAGAGTTTTACCTAGCCTTTTTTCCAGCAGGCTTATTGTTGCTGTTTTAATGTTTAAGTCTCCTATCCATTGTGAGTTTAGTTTTGTGCATGGTGAAAGAGATAGGTCTAGCTTTAGCTTTTGGCAGGTTAAAGCCTAGTTTTTCCAGCAACAATTGTTAATGAGGCTGTTTCTCTTCCATTGGGGATGTTTGCCTCCTTTGTCAAAGATAAGGTGGCTTAGCGTATCTCGAGTTGTTTCTGGGTCTTTTAATCTATTCCACTGGTCCTCGGGTCTGTTACTTTGCCAGTACCATGCAGTTTTTATCACAGTGGCTTTATAGTAGAGTTTTAAATTGGGGATTGTAATACCCCCTGCCATGTCGTGGTTGCTTAGAAATGCTTTTCTATTCTAGGTTTCTTGTGGTTCCAGATGAATTTTTGGATTATTTTCTCTAGCTCTGTGAAGTATAGCATTGGAATTTCAATTGGGATTGCATTGAATCTGTATAGTAGTTGTGGGAGTATAGCCATTTTGATGATGTTGGTTCTCCCTACCCAGGAACAAGGGATATCTTTCCACTTTCTGGTTTCCTTTTCTTTCTCAGTTTTCAGAGTCCTATAGTTTTCAGAGTAGAGGTCTTTCACTTCCTTTGTTAGGTTGATTCCTAGATATTTCTTTTTCTGGGTGCTACTGTGAAAGGGATTGCCTCCCCAACTTCTCTTTCAGTGAGTCTGTTGTTTGTGTAGACAAAGGCTGTTGATTTTTGAGCACTGACCCTGTATCCAGCAGCACTACCAAATTTGGTAATTAAGCCTAGCAGTCTTCTGGTTGAGTTTTTAGGATCCTCCAGATAGAGTAGCATATCATCAGCAAATAATGACAGTTGAACTTCTTCCTTTCCTATCTTTATTTCTTTTATATCTTTGTCCTGCCTGATTAATATGGCTAATGTTTCCAGTACTATATTGAACAAGAGTGGTAACAGCGGGCATCCTTGTCTCATTGCTGACCTTAGTGTAAAAGGTTTCAGTTTTTTCCCATTGAGTATGATGCTGGCTGTTGGTTTCTCATAAATAGCTTGTATTAAATTGAGATAAAGTCCATCGATTCCAATTCTCTTAGGGTTTTGATCATAAATGGGTGTTGGATTTTGTCAAATGCTTTTTCTGCGTCTATTGAGATTATCATATGGTTTTTGTCCTTGAGTCTGTTAATATAGTGTATTACATTGATTTACGTATGTTGAACCAGCCTTGCATCCCTGGGATAAATCCAACTTGATCAGGGTGTATGATTTTCTTGATAACTGTTTGTATTGTGTTTGCCAGTATTTTATTGAGGATTTTTGCATCAATGTTCATTAGAGAGATTGGCCTGTAGTTTTTCCCTGCTTTTGGAATCAAGGTGATGGTTGCTTCAAGGAATGATTTGGGAAATACTGTTTCCCTTTTGATTTCATTAAAGAGATTGAGAAGTACTGGTATTAAGTCTTCTTTAAAAGTTTTGTAGAATTCAGCAGTGATGCTGTCAGGACCAGGGCTTTTCTTTGTTGGTAGGTTTTTTTTTATTACATTTTCAATTTCCCAGATTGATATCGAGTTGTTTAACATTTTTATATCCTCTTCATTCAGCTTTGGAAGTTCATATGTGTCTAGGAATCTATCCATTTCTTCTGGATTTTCCATCTTCTTGGAGTATAGATTTTCAAAGTACATGTTTATGATCCTTTGGACTTCCTCTGGGTCTGTGCTGATTTCCCCATTTTCATTCCTTATAGTATGGATTTGAGCCTTGTCCTTCCTTTGTTTGATAATGTTGGCTAAGGGTCTGTCAATCTTATTTATCCTTTCAAAGAACCAACTCTTTGATTCATTGATTCTTTGTACTGTTCTCTTTGTCTCCATTGCATTAATTTCTGCTCTGATCCTTATAATTTCCTCTCTAGTATGTGCTTTGGGTTTGTTTTGCTCCTCTTGTTCTAATTGTCTAAGGTTCATCATTAGATTATTTTGGTTTGCTCTATTTTCCTAGTGTATGCATTCACTGCTATGAATTTCCCTCGCAGAACTGCTTTCATTGTGTCCCATAAATTCCTGTATGTTGTGCTGGTGTTGTCGTTTAGTTGTAGAAACTGTTTAATTTCTTCTTTAATTTCTTTTGTGGCCCATTGGTTGGTTAACAGAGAGTTGTTCAATTTCCATGTGTTTGTGAGGATCTTGGAATTACTTCTGCTATTCAGCTCCAGTTATCATGGTCTGATAGTATGCAGGGGATAACTTGGATTCCTTTGCATTTACTTAAGCTTGTTCTATGGACTAGAATGTGATCTATTTTGGAGAATGATCCATGAGCAACTGAGAAGAAAGTATATTCCCGCTTTGAAGGGTGAAAAATTCCGTAGGCATCTAATAAGTCCATTTGCTCAAAAGTTTGATTTAGCTCAAGTATTTCCTTATTGATTCTTTGTTCAGTTGATGTGAATTTGTGACAGTGGAGTATCAAAGTTACTTACTACTATTGTATTCATGGATAACTGGCTTTTCATGTCCAGTAATGTTTGTTTTATATAGTTGAGTGCATTAGAATTTGGTGCATGAATATTTATGATTGTTATTTCTTTCTCTTGGATAGTTCTCTGTACGAGATTATAGTGACCTTCTTTATCTCTTTTAATCAGTTTGGGTTTGAAATCTATTTTATGTGCAAACAATATAGCCACTCCTGCTTTTTTGCAGTTTCCTGTGGCATGGAGGATTGTTTTCCCACCTTTTATTTTCAGTCTATGGATTTCCTTCTGTATTAGGTGTGTTTCCTGTATGCAGCAGATTGTAGGGTCTTGCTTCTTGATCCAATCTGCTAGCCTGTGTCTTTTAATTGGCCCATTGAGCCCATTGACATTAATGGTTATGACTGATATGGACATATTCAGAGCTGCCATGTTTCCCTGTTCTTGGTTCTTTTCTTCTTTGCTTTTCCCCTTTTCTATTTAGTTTCTTGTTTGCCCCAATGAATTCACTCTCCTGGGTCTCATGCGTATGGAATTTTCTGTGTTTTTTTTTTCCAAGCTGTTCTTTAGAATGCATTGGAGTGCAGCTTTCATATTTGTGAAGTTTTTCAGGTATTCTTTATTGTGGAGGTATCTGATTTCCTCGTGTATTCTGAAAGATAGTTTTGCAGGATACAACAGTCTAGGTTGGAGGTTGTTTTCCTGTAATGCTTGAAATGCTTCTGTCCACGCTCTCCTTGCATTGTTTGTGTTGAAAAGTCTGCTGTGATCCTAATGGGCTTCCCTTTGCAGGTGATTTTCTTCCTTTCTCTCACTGCTTTCATTATTTCATTCTTTTGTTGTACATCTGGAACCTTGATAATTATATGTCTATGTGTAGATATTTTTATGTCATGGTGTTTTGGAGTCTGATGGGCCTCATTTATCTGTATGTCTATTTCTTTTCCTGTGAAGTTTTCTGTTGTTATCTCTGTCAATAGGTTTTTTTTTAATGTCTTTTACACTGTCTCCTGCTTCCTCAGTGACTCCAATCAGTCTTATGTTATTTTTCTTTGAGTCATCTAGAAGCTGTTGAATTGATTTCTCATGGTCTCTTGCTCTTTTCCATAGATTATACCTTTCCTGGTCATTGGCTGCTATACTGTCTTCTAGGTCTGAGATTCGGTTCTCTGCTTCATTCATCCTACTGCGCAAGCTTTCGTTCTCCTTCATCATTCCCTGGAGCTCTGATTGAAGCTGTTTAAAATGTTTCATTGCTTCTGCTATCTTGGATTCTATCATCTCGCTGATCTCGTCTTTAATGATGTCTTTCACTGTGGACAGTACCCCTGTTTTGATCTCAGAGATGAGTTCTGATTTCCCTTTTACTAGATCTGCTTTAGTTACCATCTCCAAGAGTCCTGGTGTTTGAGTTTCAGTTTGCCCTATTTCCCTTTTCTCTGAATTTTCCTTTGGTGGTGATCTTTGCATCTGGTTTTTTGTTTTTTTTGTGTGTGTGTATTTTCTCATTTCTACTCTTTCATTGAATTAATGCTCTTCTTTGCCTGATGACAGGGCATTGTTTGTTGCAGGTCTCTTTGTATTACTTGGGGCCCTTTGGATGTGGCACTTTCCTGAGGGGTCCTCCTTGTATCTGTAATGACCCTTGAGAGTTCTCAGTTCTGGTCTCTTAGTGTGGCTCTAGGAGCACACCTCCTGTGGAGGGACCCAGGAGATGGCTCCAGGTCCTCTAGGACCTGGGTCCTCACAAGGCAGCTCCGGGGTAGGTTTTTGGGCTGGGTGGAGGCCCTCGACCCTCTGTGGTGATGATGGTGCCCAGGGTCTGTACCTGACTCCTCACTGCACAGCTCTGGGGTACAGTGTGCTGGTGGGCAGCCCTCAGTCTGACAGAAACGGATGGTTTATTATTAGCGTATATCCTTCTGAACTTCTTGGCAGTATTTGTTTTAGTATCAGTGTTTCCTCTAAACCTTTATATTATTCTTTCCTTAATTTCTTTTTTCACTGACTCCATCTATTCATTCTATAAATAGCTATGTAATTCATAAAGGTACAATAAATAAAGTCCTTAATCCCTCTTGACCCCACTCTGCGATCTATTACTGCAATAGCCAAGCTTTTAAAAGAAAACAATAGTTTTCCTTATTTATCCTTACTTAACTCAGTGCAGTCTGGCTTCTGTCTCTATTAATCCTTGCAAGTGAGAAGAAGAACACTGACAAAGTCACAGAAACGTGGAGTGCCACGTACACTCCCTAAATTCAAACGAAGTCAGTTCTGGTAGTAGAATACTCTGGAGAGGTACACGATGGCCTCGCTGTACAGCACTTAAAGGCTTTTCCGTGGAGTGAACATTTTCACTCTGAGGCAAAGGCAGCTGGTGCAGGTTAAGCAGAGAAGCAGAGAGCGCCTCCCTCTACTTTTGGCAGCTCACACTGGGTTCTCTGGCTGGTGCTCTCTGAAGCTGTGAGGCTGGGAAGCCACTTGCGAAGCCACCATAGACGCTGTGGGAGCTGGCAGGGAAGAATGGAGGCCAGACATTTTAGTAGCTGTGCCAGAATAGATGTAAAGATTTTTGAAGTAAAAACAGCTATAAAAATATGATAGTTTTATAACTTTCAAAATCGTTTTGTTAAATGATTACCATAGGACATCTGTACTTAAATTTTTTCACTCCCTGAAGTTCAAATTAACTTACTTTGGTTTTTGCCATTGAGCATTAGTGCTTAGATATAACTACTGTCGGTGACGTTCACATGAGAGCGTTATGATACCAAGACCCAGTATAATGGTATTTTCATTCATTGGACAGACATTATATCTATCAGAGAGAAAGTTTATAAGAGTACCAGTCGCTTGCTTTTGTGGTGTTGCAGTAAATCTGATAATGCAACAAGAACCCCAGTGTTGTAAGCATGTCATGAATCATGTTCATTTCTGTTTCCCACATTGATTTGAATCTGTGGATCTGAGCATCAGATGCCATTGTCCGAAGCTGAAAGAACCACCAGTTATGAGTATGGCTATCTATTCACTGCAGACCTCTAGAAATGTCCAGCAGCCCTCATCCTCTGGGTCCTCACACTGGCAAGGGTGGCCTTCCTACTGCCAGTCAGAGAGCACAGGCGACCATGGTCTCTATTGATTTCATGTTTTTGTATTAATTTCCAAATACTTCTCTTCTACCATCTCCATTCTATCACTAGTATGAATTTCATTAATTAGAAATTGAAACCATTTTTTTCCTAATGAATTCTCTAAAAGAAAAATCCATACCTGAATTTTTTTCTTTAAAAAAATCCTAATGTGAGTTTTAACTTTTTTTTTTTTTTTTTTTTTTGAGACAGGGTCTAGCTTTGTAGTTCAGTCTGGCCCTGAGCTCACTCTGTAGCTCAGGCAAGCCTCAGACTCAGCAATTCCCCCCAGCCTCTGCCTCCCGAGTGCTGGATTACAGGTGTGAGCCACCACACCTGTCATTGTGGTGTGTGGTATGGCTGCTGGTGAGCGTGAGTCACCACTCCTGGTATTGTTTTATGTGGTTACCAGGGATCGAACCAGGGACCTTGTGCTTGCTAGGCAGGTGTTGGAACCACTGAGCTAAATCTCCAGCCTGGAAGTTTTAACATTTATATTTATTAACTCAATAACACCAACTGTAAATATCAAATATTTCTTAATGTAGGTAAAGCTGGTAAACTGATAAGAAAAAGATACGCCATTGCCTAGCCAAATACACTCATGTTAATGTACATGCACAAATGCTATGTTTGAATGTTAGAGCTCCTCAATAATCTGTAAGTATTTTCTACATAGTAATGTTTTATAATTATTTTAGAGCCCCAGGACATTGAAGATGAAGTAGAAGAACAAATTCAGTCCGTTCTTCATGAAATGGTACACACAGAACATGGTATGAATTAAAATCTTATTTTTTCATGAGTTACTAAAATAATGTTTACATAAAATTACTTTAGCATTATATTAAAATTTAAATGTTAACTGTTGGGCATGGTGGCTCACACCTGTAATCCCAGCACTCAGGAGGCAGAGTCAGGAGGATTGCTGAGTTCCAGGCTTGCCTGGGCTACATAGTGAGCTCAGGACCAGCCTGAACTACAAAGCAAGACCCTGTCTCAAAAAAAAAAAAAATTAAATGTTAACTATTTGAGATTTTTAAAAAACTAACTGCTAAAGAATATTGTTTTTTGAAATAGCACTATATGAACTTTTTTGAAAAAAATTTTTACTTTTTGAGACCATGTTCCACTTTATAGTTCAGGTTGGTCTTGAACTCACTATGTAGCCCATGCTAGTCTCAGATTCTTGGCAATCCTCCTGCCTCTGCCTCTTGAATGCTGGGATTATAGGCATGAGCCATCATGCCTGGTAAGATGTACTTTATTTTACTCAACCTCACTATGAAGGAACTTACAGAATATACCTAGTGATAAAATGGTAAGAAGCCAGTCATGGTGGTACATGGCTACAATCCCAGCACTTGGGAGGCTGAGGCTACAGGTTTGCAAGTTTAGGTCCAGCTTGGGCTATGTAGCAAGATCCTATCTCAGAAGTTAAGAATGGATGAATATAAGCAACTTAAAGCAGTGGTTCATCACAAGTTGGTGGGGAAAAGAGCAGAGAAAAATGAAACAGAAGCAAGCTAAGATAGGTTTTCCAGTAGCTACCATCAAACCTTGAACTGTACTACATGCTTGCCGGTTGCCAGAGTTAAAAGAGAAGGAACTTAGTTATGTTGGGCATATTCCTAGAGAGGTCAGAAACACACTGTCTCTTTAGAGAACATGAAAGTATTCTCCCACTACTCAATTAGATCTAAAAAATTTATCTCATTGAGTTCAGTAAAAAGAACATTGAATGATGTTCCAGAACCCAGTGTTTTTAAGTATGTGGCAGGCAGGGACATAGGACCAGTGTTTTAGAATTGTCTAAATCTCTTTCTTAAAGCATCTTTGATAAAAGCAGAGAACATGGCTCTGAAATATAACCCAGAAGAGGATTGTAAAGGGACATGACATGTGGTATCCTGAAGCTCCTGATGGCTTGGGGTGGCCCAAGGCTCACTGTAAAGGGGAGAAAAATCAGTTGTGTTATATAAATAATTCCCTAGCACTTGAACTGGATGTTCCAGACTGCTGGTGGTGGAGCCTTTGTTGTTTAATTACCAGCTTCTTTGTAACTAGAAGACCACTTTCCTAGATGTACATTTGCCTATAATAGCAAATGAGAGTTTCTATTCCCATTTTTGACCTAACACAAAAAAGGTTGAGTCTGGCCAGGCATGGTGGCTCATGCCTGTAACCCCAGCACTCGGGAGGCAGAGACAGGAGAATTGCCGAGTTCGAGGCTTGCCTGGACTACATAGTGAGCTCAGAGCCAGCCGGAACTACAAAGCGAGACCCTGTCTCAAAAAAAAAAAAAAAGTTGAGTCTAAATAAAAAATTAATTTTACTATCATGAGAAAAGAACTAAGTGCTGCTCTGTGGGGTTTACCATGACTTAGGGCTCTTAAGAGGCTTCTCAGAGGAAACAAAGCTGGAAGTTGACATAGAATTTGGGCTGGCGAGTGCATTCAGCAGAGGCACAGCATGTGTGAAGGTCAGGCATGGTGACACAGACCAGTATGACAGTGCGGGGAGCAGAGTCACAAGTATGGTCCTGCCTGGACAACTTAATGAGGCCCTGTCTCAAAAAATTGAAAGGCCCAGGGATGTAGCTCGATGTGAAGGCCCTGAGTTCAATTCCTAGTAGTGCCAACAAATAAAAGAGAGAGTATGAAAGTCATTCTTAATGGCCAGTACCTGGGATACCTAAGTGAGGAGTGACGAGAGGAAAAGAATATTAAAATGTTTATACTTGATTCCAGGAGTGCTCAGATTGTGGTGCATGATTCCTGCAGCCTCACAGAGGGATGAGAGAGACCGCATGAGGAAGGCCACATGGAGGGGCTTGTATAGTAAGCCTAGTGAGTCAGGTTGTTCGCCAAACTCAAGTGTGGAGATGGAGACAGAGGGAAGACATGGCAGGGTGTAGGTGGGTGGGGTGGTGGCCAACCACAAGAGGGAAGCATCTTCTTGGGCCTGCTCTTTTTTATAGTCCATGGCTGTCAGTGTGGTTTATCTCTGTGATCGCTGACTGTATAGCTGCAGCCCTGATGACTCATCTAAACCCCAGCTGTATCCAGCTGTGCACTGGATGTGTCCATTTTAAGGCTGCATCATGTCTCAGACTGAAGCTGCACAGTCCCAAGCTCTTCTCCCCTCCCTGTCTCACAAAGGTCCTGACTGTCTTTTTTTCCCAGGCTACATTGCCCCTACTCTAGCCCTTTATGTTTTAATTAGTGGCTTTTTCACCCATGCTAGAAGCCCAAGCTAAGAGCCCAGGAGTTTCCCTCAGTTACTCTATTTGTAGTTTGAGATTTAACAAGAAAACTACCAAAAATCACTTTTCCTTTCTGAATTTCCTGTAATTTGTTCTTGCTGCAGATCTTAGCCATCTTAGTGTATGAATTTCTTTCATGTCATAGACTGTCACCTTTTTCACTAAAGGAAGCACATGACAGATGGTCATTGGTGGCACATCTGAATTGCCAACATTGCTACTCTTCTGCACTGTGCTGTTATTGAGTAAACCAGGGGTCACTGGAACACAGCTGTTGAATACCATGATATTAGACCTGACAGCCAAGACAGCCGCTAAGTAACTAGGAGCAGGTCACATATACAATACAGCTTTGTTAGACAAAGTGGCAGCTCACATCCCAGTGAGAGGAGGGAGGAATGACTCCAGATTCTGTCATCTTACTCTGAACAGTGCACAATGTGAAATATATGAATTGTTTATTACAGGAATTTTTCCACATGCTGTTCTCTTGCTGTGGTTGACTATGGGAAACTTTAAGACTTCAGAAAGTAAAACCACAACAAGAGGAAATTAAATAAGATCTTCATAAATGGCCCTGTATGATTCAGTGCCCATGAGAGCTCACTGTGCCACTGTGAAGAGAAAGTCAGTAAGGATTTCCTGCCGTTTTTGGTGGACAATTCAGTAGCAGCAGAAACAGTAAGTGGTTATCACTGTAGTGAGACAACAAAAACACCTATTTGAGGGGGCCACACATTTTTCCAAGTGTTTTAAACTTTACAGCCATGCCGGGAGTGGGTGGTTATTAGTGCCGTTTTATAGAGAGATCTCTGGCACAGAGTAGTTAAATGTCACACAGCTGCTGTGAAAGAGCTTGGTCCAGAGCCAGCCCTTCAACACCTCACACAGCCATGCCTAGCTCATGCAGGCTCTCTAGTGAGAGTGTCACTCAGAGGACCTTCTCTGCTGAAAGCCATGTCACGTTACCATAAAGATGATTTTTAGGCATAATAGCAATCGAAATCATACTGCAGTGGAACAACGTTGAACAGGGTCAGGCAGGGGGATCTGACCTCACGTCTGATTTAGATAGGTAGCTAGCTGTGTGTTCTTTCCATCAGAACATTTGAATAGTCACTGAAAGTTATTAAAGGAATTTTATGTCCATTTGCAGTAAAAGGAATTGATGTGAACCTTTCTCTGATCCAGTGGTAATAGAAGTGGCATGTCTATTCCTAATTATGGATTCATTCATCAAGTATTTATTGAATACCTTCCGTGGTCAGGCACAGCCTCAGTGCTGGGCCTATATAGCAAAGAAAACTTGGAATGTGCATGTTCACATTCTCTTGGGAAGAGGTGAGTTCACTTTTAGCCAACACCTGGCTAGGGTTGAAAAAGAGCTTCAGGGTAGACCTTACACCTACTGTAGCCCCAAGAGGGAACTGTGTGAACTGTCCTTCAAGGGGCCACTGCACCTGAGTTGACAGCACTGCCGACCCCACACTGTACCCCGTGTCTCTCTGTTCCTCAACCGTTGAAGGAGAAAGCCTGCAGCAGGAAGAGGAGAGCCCTGCGGGAGAACTACAGCTAGGGGAGGATGATTTCCTTACTGCTTCGGATCTCCATGATGGATTAGAGATCCTGGAACCTGAAACATTTCCTGAAGGTAGAACATATTTATTTGGTTTCCAGATACAGTGTAACGGTTGTAATTGTACCTATCGAACTTTTTCTTTCAAAGGTAGCCTGGGCTACATAGTGAGCTCAGAGCCAGTCTGAACTACTAAGTGAGACCCTATCTCAAAAAAAAAAAAAAAAAAAAAAAGCTGTAGAATGTAATTCTTAACTTCTGTAGCAGAGATTGGCAAACTTCTTCTCTAAACAGCTAAATCATGAGTATTACAGGTTTTGCAGTGGCTACCTCTGCTATCACAGTGAGAAGTACCATCTCCCTTGCTTATAAAACTTCACTTACCAATCCTGTACAAAATAGCTGGCATATGGTTACAGGAACACTGAAGCATTAAAAAATGAAAGCATGTCTGCTTCTCACCATACTTAATGTGCAGGAAATCACTCTAGAAAGTAGACAGCTCATAACTGAGTGGGTATACTATTAAAAGCCTGTTGTCTAGAGCCGGACCTGCCTTATTCCATATAGACAGTAATAAAATGGACATTATAGTGGTATGGATGGTATACATAGTTGTATATAATGCTGATTTTTAAAAAATGCTTTGGAGAATGTATTTTAGCTGCCTTATTCACTGGTGTTAAAGCAGTAGGCCTTCATGTTTTGTTCTATATCATTACTTATGTCATGATTTCCATAAGAAAAATCTTTCTAATTTCTGAGTAAGGGTGCTGCTAAAGTGATTTCCACATCCTCATAGGCTTGTTCTCTCCTATCATAAGCCAAGACACCTCAGCAAGACTGACAGTTACTCAGAATTTTGTGTGGATGTACTGCTTATTCAACAAATTTGAGTGAAAATGCCCAAATAGTCAGAAACATGAAGAGTTCAATACTTTAAGGTGAAGAGTCATAGATCAGGACAAGAAGAAATATTCCTAGGAAGTTTGTAAGTTGGAGAAATCTTTGTTTCTGGCTTATTCTTCAATTGGGGCATAGATTCAGTTTGAACCTGGAAAATTCAATTTTGTTGGAAATCTTCAGAAATTATAGTATCTCCACTGTATATATTAAAGGAGACAGGTTATAAGCATGTCAAGGTTCATATGGTGAATGCTTTGGTGTCTGGTGTGTACAGGTTAAGTTACCCACACATTTCTCTGTTTAGCTTCCAATCATAAATTTTCTTCCATTCTTCCTTTGGGTCCCCATCTGTAGACAGTGTGTTTTGCTCCAGAAACAGTAGGTAGCCCTGATAGGACAGGGCCAGAAAATAGAGCACTACAATGGAATGTGAAGTAGATCAGCACCTTCCTTGGGTCCATCCTGTGTGCCTGTGTTGCTCTGTATAAATTACTTTTTCTTTAGCACAATGTATGGTGTTTGTCAGCCTTGTGAGGTTGCTGAGTATAGTTGTAATGTTAAGCAAATATTTACATTATTTTATTTTAAAATATTTATTTGATTTTAATGTAAACCAATAAGCATAGATTCAAAATAGACATAGACAAAATATATATGTACCATGTCATTAAAATGGTGATACCAATCCATTTTTTTTTTAGATACTGAAGATAGTTATCATGTTGAAGAGACAGGTGAGACCTTAATATTATTCTTTCTTAATTAGCCTGAGTCTTTTCCTTTAACAAAGCACTATATTGATATATATGATCAATGTAAAAATATGTATATATTATGATATATATCATATATCATAATCAGTATACAAATCTAGTATCAGTATTTTAAATTAATATATCACATATGTGTTTAGTTAGTAATGTTACATGTTTTTATATAAGTGCAACTTTTTGAATACAGTTTTTATTGGGATGTCTATTTCCCATGGTTTAATGCCTAGTAGTAGGACTACTAGGTCAAAGATGCAGTGGAATTGCATGCTTCTACCCATAAATTAAAAAGTCAATGAAGAGTCAAAATTATCTTTTGTCACATGTAGCATCCCCCACTGGAGATAAACACATCACCTTTTGGTGATTACTTGAGCATCTTGTAGTGATTTTGATTGGCCTTTAGAACCTGAATGCTTTAACACCGTCCATTTGTAAACAGAACTCTATTCTAGCCTGGGAGAAACACATCAAGTCTAGGCATGGGCTGAATGTGTGCTTGCTCAGACTACACAGTGGTAGGTACTTCTGGATGAGTTAGAGGAGGGCTCTCCTATACAGCTCTCTTTGGGTTTTGCCCTCCTTTGATTGTATTTGCTGACTACTTGAAACTTCTATGCTAAGTGAAAATAAAGTTCTACTATTTTATGAATAGATTATACATCATTATGATGAGAATCATTTTATTCATCTTTGCATTTAATATTCTGTGTAGTCAACACATACTGGTTTCATGAATAATCGTGATTTATTGTCATTATGTTTGATTTTACATTTCTATAATTACCAGGAATTGTGGTTTTCTAGTTTCTAATGTCAAGCAATCTTTATTTGAGACATACATTAAATTTCCTAATTATTTTCTAATTTATAGTTGCACAAGACCATCATCAGGATATGGAAGAGATAGTATACAACCAAGAAAACTCAGGTTTGTGAATAACTAGTGATTAGTATTTCAGTTTGAAACAGTGGCCAAGGCCATTTCAATTTGGGGTCTGTTCATAACACTTTTCATAACTTTTATGCTGTAGATATTTATAGAAATTTGTGAATATAGTTTAGTATAACATGAGGAAATGTAAAAAAAGAGAAATGCATTTTATTGACTACCATTTGGATTTGATATTTGTACATGGACATTGAAGAGACATTATAGTACAGTAGACTTGGACTGGGTGAAAATCCTAACTTTATTCATTTTGTATTTGTAACTTAGGAAATTCTAAAACTTTGCTCAGTTTAAACTCCATTAAAGGACAATAGCATGTGTCTTACAACATGTTACAGAGGAGAATTTGGCTGTGAATCTTTTAGAATGGAAGCTGGTAATTGTGTTTGGTTTTTCATATTGGTGGATGTGATATCTTTTCCATTTCAGATTCCAGTGAACCACTGGTAGATGATGAAAGATTGCACCAAGAAACAGGTATCAGATAAACATTTTCCATAGATTTTAAATATCACTTTATGTTTTTCAGTTGCAGTATTATGTTTAGATGGTGATTTTTCTTTCAAAGAAATCAATGATTTTAGCAAGATTTTTTATAACATTAGTTTATTAAAAGAATAGCAGGCATTCATTCATATTTCATTTCATCTACCAACACTACCATAACAAAACAGGATGCCAAATCCCAATGCTAATTTTTTATATCTTGCTCTAAGAATTTTTTTCCATTTTTGGTACTGGGAATTGAACTCAGAAGCTTATGTTTGCCAGGCAGGCACTGTGCTGCTGAACTACATCCCTGGCCCTCTAAGGAAATTCTATGAATGTAAATTACCTGCCTTTTCCTTTTCTTGTTTTTGGGTGAAGCATTGCTAACATCACAGACACTGATTTTTTTTTGTGGGGGGTACCTGGGATTGAACTCAGGATCTTGTACTTGTGAGGCAGGCACCAGAACTACTGAGCATTGATGTTTAAAGGAAAAGAAATCTGTATTTTAGAGCAAGGAATTTTTAAAAGAAAAGTTGTTCTAATGATTTATTAATACTCATTTTGCTTTTTTCTCCCTCCCTCCCTTCTTCCTCTTTCAGATGATATAACATACCAAGACTATGATGAACAAGGTGTGGAAATGCTTCTTAAACTTTAACTGTGTGTTGTTTTAAAATATATCTATATTTTGGTTATAAACTATAAAAAAAATTATATTTTAAGCTATTAACACCGTAATGTAAAATACCCAGGTAAACAATGGTTTGTAGAGAATTGACTGATGGAGATTGTTTAACTATGCTAGTTGTGCCCTTGTCTATATAATTTCCTAAACTTTTCACAAGTTATCTTACAGGGCAATTACAAATTGTTCAAAAAGAGATCTCATTATTTTATAGTCATCTCTCTTTTAAAATATTCACACACATATACTTCAGTTTAATTACTCTACAAATTAAACCTCTTCTCAGAGGTAACCAATTTGCCGTGTTAGGAAACATCTGGTTTCAGGCTTAACAGTCGCGTAGAAGCAATGGTTCTCTCAAGTTTTTGGCACAAGCAGCCTCCTTGTCACATTGAAGCACTTGTTACTGCTCCTGTCTTCCAAGCATTTTATGGAGTATTTTACTGAGCTCCATAAAGTAGATTGTATTTTCCATGCCTCCAAGCTGAAGGGAATAAGGTTCATGGAAGGTAAATAATTTACCCAAGTTTGTATAACTAACAAATGATAGAGCCAATAATGTATCTTTTTTTTAAATTTCCAATATCTTTAAAAATTACTGTGTCAAAAAAGGGAAGTCAACTTGTATAACTTTGGGTATAAAGAATAAAGAAATGTGTCATGGTTCAATTGAGTGTAGAGGGCTTTCTATGTTCTGGATGCTTTTCGGACTCAAAATTCAAATATAAGTCACATAAGATCTCTCCTTTTGAAGAATTTGTGGCTTCATGTCAGCTGGCGAATTGCAACTAAAGAAAGAAAGTCCTCTGTGTAGACTTGATGTGCTAGTTTTTAAGTAAGTGTTTAAGACTTAGGCTCTGTAAAGATGCTTAGTGACTAAAGGAGTATAATCCAAATAATTTGGGGTCATCTTCAGGCACATGTCCTTTCTGTAATGAGTTAAAGAAATCAGCCAATGAGAATGTCTCTAAATTTTTGCACTCTTAATTTGGAAGAGCAAATGGGAATTTAGAAATAAAAAGTTGTATGTAGAGGTATGGTTTAATATACTTTTCATATTTCTGCCTATCACTGTCATATTTAAAAAATATTAAAATATGTTTTGAATGCACTTTCTAGGCTAGCTGCAGAGGACTTAAATCAAACTTGTAGGAAGCTTAAAATTAGGTAACAGGCTGAAAAGGGTATTGTAAAATAAATATATTTTCATAGGCAGAATATCATAGTAAATGTAGTTGAAGATGTTAAAAAGTAATGAGTATGATCAGAGGGGCAGCAAGATTTGGTAGTGTTATGAGTCATCTTGATATATAGAACATAAACTTTTTCAAACACAGGTGATCTAATAAAATAGAAAAGATACTTTTGTGGAAATTTAGGAACCAAATTCTAGAAACCAAGTAACTGCCATATAAACGAAGCTATGAAGTGAAACAGAGTGAAATATACAGTAATCTACATTAAACCCTCTATTTCCCAAACCAAAAAGCACATGGTTTTATAACACTGTTAGCAGGTCCTAGCTTCTTCTGTCACAAATATGCTAGAAAACCTTCAACTGGCAAGTGAAGTTGCAGACCTTACTATCTAACTGATTTATTCATACGGTACATATCTATTATCTTGTAGTCCAAACTTAGAACACTTCAGCGGCTCTAGGGAAGGAACACATGGTCCTTGTTCTTCTTCAGCAGGGAGGTAGAAAGTAATAAATAATTTCACTGTCACACTCTCTCATCGCTGTGGTAAATGCTGGTAAGGACCAATATGGTCTATAACTAATTCTTTAAACAGGTCTTACCTGGTTTCTGACTGAGACAACCGAAGGTAAAAGCAGCAGAAAGGTGAGGTGAAAGCTGGCTGAAGTTGGGTAAAGTCTCCAGTATAGATACATGAGACTGAGGAGAGAAATGGGCCGAGAGAGATGGGAGGTCCAAGTCCAGGGGACGCCAGTGGATGAGGTCACAGACTTCTTTGTTACCTAAGGGTGCCACACAGGGATCTGCCAACTCAGATCTACTGTTTGAAAAAACTGATAGCTCAGATATATATGAAATAGACAAGACAGACAAAAATAAGTATGAGGAGACAGGTAATCGGTCTCATCCAAACCTGATCTGTACTAAAGGACATGAGTTTTATAAAGGTTGTTCAATGGGATCTTGTGTAATTTTGGGCCTTGTCCGACAAGCACTGAAAGCATGACTGAGGTCTAGGCCACAGCAGCCTCCTGAGTGTCTTGACAAGAACTGTTTCTTCTGGGCAGACTGAACAGTCGGTAGTAGTTTAAACCAGGGTGGTGGCAGCAAAAGCACAGAGGAATGAACAAGCTGAGAAGTGAATAGAAGGTAAATTTGACAGGACTTGATTTATAGGGATGGCCAGAGAAGGAGAGCAATGTGCCAGGAGCTGTGCCCCTTTTTTGGCTTGTTGCCTAGTAGCACTGTTTTCCTGGCAACCAGGAACAGAAATGGAGTGTGGTTCCATGTATGTTATGTTGATGATATTGCTCCAAGACATGTAATAGAAGAGATCAGAGAAGCCAGTGGATGGCATATGTGGTTAGTTGTAGGTACCGAAACCTTGGGGCTGGTTGTAGGCTGGTATCTTGACCCAGACCGAGAGACTGAGGCATGGAGACAGGACACAGACTCCAGGGATGATTTCAGAGACTTCTGTCTTAATTGAGCAGCGGTATTGGTTTTATACATGCAGTCAAGGGTGGGCATAGGCAAGGCTCTACATGTAGCCTGTTGATTGGCTGAGGCCTGAAGAATCACGACATGGGCTGACTGGCAGTTGATCTGAGCTTGGCCAGTCTCAAGGCTCTATGCACTAAGGGACATGTGTGCAACACCCTCCTTATCATCCTATAGTTAGCTACTGGGCTGTGGTGAGGCACACTTTACATAGCTAGACTGTAGGCATATTTCTCTCAAGAGAAATCTGGCTCATGGGTTTAAGGATCACTTAAACCAAGCTCTGGGATCCTTTAGTGAAAAGATAAAGGAGGCTGAGATGAGGTCCTGTGGCTTTAAAGAAAGCCCTCTTCTTACATGTGCTAGGAAAAGTAGGAAATGATTAAGAAGGTGAGAAAGAGAGGTGAAAGACCACATAGTTGAAACTTATTTGAGAAGAAGGCATATCGCCAAGAGGTCAGTGAAGCAGGACTGGAAAACATACATCAAACCTGACAAAGTGTCCCTGGCTTGCCTGGCACGAGCCTCTTCAGGGATGTGCTCTGGGTGGGAGAGAGGTGGGAGTGTCTGGGGGACAGGAAGTGAGGAGAGGGGACATCAGAGTGAGGTGTTAGCGACTCTCAGGAGAAATTAAATTGTGAAATGGAAAAAAAGGTAAAGGGTAAAAGGCCCAAAGCAGGGGCAGTTTAGTGTTTTAAGGTCAGTTTTTTTTTTTTTTTTTTTTTTAGACAGGTTCTCTCTTTGTAGTTCAGGCTGGCCCTGAGCTCACTATGTGGCCCAGGCAAGCCTGGAACTCAGCAATCCTCCTGTCTCTGCCTCCCGAGTGCTGGGATTACAGGCGTGAGCCACCAAACCCGGCACTGTGGTATGTGGTATTGATTGCTGGTGGGCGTGACTCTCCACACCCAGCATTGTATGTGGTTACTGGGATCAAACTCAGGGCCTTGTTCTTGCGAGGCAGGTGCTGGAACCACTGAGCTAAATCTCTGGCCCTAAAGTCAGTATTTAACACTGATTCTGCTTAGGGTGAAGGTGTGAACATGCATTCCCTATCTGTCCATCTTCCAAATAGTGTGAATAGGACAAAGTGGTTTAGCCCCAGTTCTGCGACTATCTGAAGGTATATATGCCCCAAACTCATTCTTTACGAAAGAAAGAAAGAAAGAAAGAAAGAAAGAAAGAAAGAAAGAAAGAAAGAAAGAAAGAAAGAAAGAAAGAAAGAAAGAAAGAAAGAGGAAGGAAGAGAAAGAAAGAAAGAAAAGAAAGAAAGAAAGAAAGAAAGAAAGAAAGAAAGAAAGAAAGAAAGAAAGAAAGAAAGAAAGAAAGAAAGAAAGAAAGGAAGGAAGAGAAGAAAGAAAGAAGAAAGAAAAAGAGAAAGAAAAAGAAAGAAAGAAAGAAAAAAAAGAAAGAAAGAAAGAAAAAGAAAGAAAGAAAGAAAGAAAGAAAGAAAGAAAGAAAGAAAGAAAGAAAGAAAGAAAGAAAGAAAGAAAGAAAGAAAGAAAGAAGGACTTTGTGAACATTTGGAGAAAATAAAAATATGTGCCCCTTGTGTATCAGAAATTGGAGGCCCTCTGGAAGATAAGTTGTTGAGGATACTGCCAGCCCCCAGCCAAAGGAGATGAGCAAAGAGGAGCTGGCTTTGCAGCAGGGCAGGGAAGCCCCTTGCACTGGAGCAGAGCTGCTCCAAGCCCTTCGAGGACAGAAGAGAGAAGGGCTGGGCACTGAGCCTTGGTTACCATGACAAGTTAAGAACCAGCCAACCCCTTCTCAAAGGCTAACAGTGGGGTGTTCCTCCCCACCCTAGTTAAATACTGCATTGTTCCTTCAATGGAGTACAGAATTTGCCTGGTCAAAAACTAAGAACCTGGTGATTAGAACAGTTGACCTTTGGTTAACTCAAAATCTCAACTATGAACGTGAAGAAAAATTTAAAAAGGACATTTGGTGCCACTTGAGGATAAACAAATTATTGAATACTTCAAGTAAATGGTTCGGAGAGGAGCTTGCATTTTCCTCTCCATACAGGAAGAAGAAAGCTATGATGTTCTCATCTCTGGCCAACAGAGCCCTGTCTTGAATTTAAAGCCAGGCCTGTGGTACCAAGTCAGTCAGACTCTTCCTTGCTCTTTTCTGCAGTCTGTTTCACAGAGACCAACCTTGGAGGTTCAAATATTTATAAATGAGACACAAGCTGACATTTGGAATGAGTTCTTTCAGTTATTGTTACCATGGAAGT
Organism: Thryonomys swinderianus; assembly: GCA_004025085.1. Classification (NCBI taxonomy): domain Eukaryota; kingdom Metazoa; phylum Chordata; class Mammalia; order Rodentia; family Thryonomyidae; genus Thryonomys; species Thryonomys swinderianus. The sequence continues at coordinate 35,930 of PVIC010001446.1, read as the reverse complement.
TACACAGTGCTAAAGGGATATTTTTTTTTTTCTGTTTGCTTTATAGTATATGAACCTTCAGAAAATAAGCCCATAGAAATTTCAGGTGAGTGTTTTTTTTTTTTCTTTTCTGTAAACAAATGTTACCTAAAATCAGCCTCTAACTTGTAGGTAAAAAAATAGATAAAACAAGATATTTAAGAATGTTTAAGTCACTAAGAAATTGGCAATTATTGTCAGTATAATTATCCATGGCACCTGCAGTGAGATTGGTTCCAGTATGTCCCTCAGATACCAAAATCCAAGGATACTCAATCAAATTCTTTATATGAAGTGGCATAGTATTTTCTTGTAGCCTATGCATTCCTCCCATGTACTTTAAATCATCTCTACATTACTTTTTTTGCTAATGCAATGTAAATGCTGTGTCAATAGTTATTATATTGTATTGTTTAGGGAATAATGACAAGAACAACAGTGTCTAGATCTTTAGTACAGATATAGTTTATTCTCCAAATATTTAAAGCCCTGTAAATAAAATAAATGAACTATTATGTTTATTCCATACTTGTAGTATACATTTTGTTTCATCAGGGGCGATATTTGATGTACTCCATGTTTATAATTTAGAGATTAAAATTGATATAAATATTCCAGAATCCATCCATAAGGAGACTCAGTCTAAAAAAAAAAGCAACATTTACATGTCTGAGTGGATATTAGTTATTCAAGAGATCAGAATTCATATGTATTGTTTATTTTCAGATAATTCTATGGAAGATTCAAACATAATTTCAGAAGGTAAGTTCATTTTGTAGAAATAGTTTTACTTTTCCTTTTAAAGGTGTGTTTTTTTGTTAAATAAATCCATATTGAACACTTCCTACTTCTCTCGATAGTGCTCTCTCTTAGGAGTGGCGAGTCCAGGTACATGAGCTGGAATCCTTCTTTCCCTGGGCTGGCATCTAGTGACCAAACAGATGGATGAAGTACTATAAGCAGTATGAGGATAGTGATGCAGACAGTGTGTGTACAGTGCAGATAACTGATAGGAGCACAGGTTGCCCTGAATAGGCATATGTCAGCACTTAAGAGGAAGTTGTCTGGCCAGAAAGGGTTAGCTGTGTGCAAAGATGGCTTGAAAGTGGGGTTTTTAATGTGGTTCTTCAGCTGGGGGATGGGTGCTTCCTTTTTCAGGGTAGTGAGGGTATGGTTTCTGAAAAATAAAAATAGTTGTGCCTACTGAATTAGGTAATGACACTTCATTCAATTTTGGTTCACTTAGTTCTTAAAAGCTGACAACATTCACATATATTATTTCATGTCCTCCTCACAGTAGACCTGAAAGAGGAGACAAAACAAAATGTCAGGTGAGGTCAGGATGGTGCATGGGGCATGGGTGCCATGGCTGAGCCAGCTCCAGCCCTGGGTCTTGAAGGCCATGCTGTGTGAGTTGTGCTCTCACAACAACTGCTGAACACCCAAAGCATGAAACTGGGAGACATTTGTTCCTAGAACATACCTAGAATTTACTGCCAAGCAGCTAGTTGTTAGTTTTCAGATTAAATGCTACTCTGTTTTCTATGTTGGGGATTGAACACAGGTGCTACAGCACTGAGCTATGTCCCAGCTACAGGGTAGCTGCTTTTGAGCTTTGTTTGACGACTGGATAAGGGTATCGTTAATGGAAATGGTGGAAGATAGATGTGAAAAAATAGAGGAGGCAAAGTTTGCCCTCCTTGTCAAGGGAGCTGAGAGAAAGTTCCTTGCATGGGTGTTATGGCTGATGTTTCAGCAGGATTTATCTCCATGTGTCAGGGATGGGATGATCAAGATTTTCTCTCACCTTGCATCCTCTAGGAGCCATATGAATTTTCTGAAGACTATCACGTTGAATTTTGATTCAGTGAGAATCAGAGAATGGAAACCTAGTTCTAAGGAGGAACTTTATTTAGCCCCTCCACCACTGTTTTATGTAAAGCAATGCACATCATCATGGACAATTTGATCCCACCTTTCCTGAATTAGATATACATTTCTGCCCCCTGGAATTTTCAGAAGTTTTGAGAAGCCAAGAGCCTGCTGAGGGAATTCTGTCTGACACACTGGGCTCTGGACTGTGCGCCTGCAGCCTGCCTGTAGTTTCTGTGATGGGCTTTTGCAGGATCTGAATCAGCAGAGGGGAACTCATCGTCATTACACCTGAGCCAGCCTCCTTTCTCTCATCTTCACTTGTTGCATCTGTAGATTCTTGGATTCTCAAACCAGAAACACGGGAGCCATTACTGAGTTCCGTTCTCATACTGTCTTTATTAATAAACTCCTTGAATGTTTCTCCCACATATTTTTTTTTCCTATAGCTCTTGTACTAGTAGTCTTTTCAGCTCCTCATCTTCCTAGATATTAACAGTAGCCTTCTTCTTATCCTCTTCAAATCAATTTCTCATCCAAAGTTAGGATAGTATATGCAAAAATTCACATGTCATTGTATCAGCTCTATACTTAAGTCATTTTATTATTATACACCTGTGTCAAGACTATTTTCAAGTGTATATAGTAGAAAACAAAACTTACTGGCTTAAGTTATAAATAGAGGTGGATGAAATAGGGCCTTCAAAGGAATTTGGATTGTATTCTAGATTTAATAAGAATTAATGAGAATACTTACAGTAAAGCAAAGTCAGACTTATGTTTTGAAGAATTGCCTCTAGCCCCTACAGAGCTGTGGAATAGATTGGCTAGAATAAGAATGGACCAGAGACTCTTCTGTGAGGGAAGGCACTGTGGTATCCCAGCACAGATCATGGCTTGAGAATGGAAGAGAGAATGTGGAATTTGGGACTTGTTTTATGTGGCTTCTTTTTATTTTTCTTCAACCCCAGTGCATGTATTTAACAGGTGCTCTACTAATGAATTCCATTGAAGTATATTTTACAGTTAAAATTGATGGACTTTTCTGATTGTTGGGAAACAAAAATGAGATCAGGTACATTCATGGTGATGTGTGGCTATAGATCACTGTGAAGCGGAGAGAATAAAGTGGTGTTTGGTTTGAGTGATTCCTGGATGATGGAACACTTTGAGAAGAAAACTAGAAAATAGAAGAAACCAGTTTAAGGAAGAGCATGGGAGTCATCCAAGTGGAGGTATCAAGTATGGAGTGAGATATTTGGTTTCAGCCGACTGGGTGAGACCTGAGATGGATGTGAGTGCTCGGATTCATCCAAGAGGATATGAATCCACAGAAGCCAGTGTGGTCACTTTGAAAGCATGTGCATAGAGAGTGGAGAGGCTGTCCTAGGCCTGAGTACTAAGGACCCCCAACATGATAAGTTGAGTGGACAAAGAGCAATCAGTGAGTCAGGAGAAAAATATATCAGAAGGAAAGGAGAGAACATGTTGCATGTTGCTGAATGACCCAGGAGTCCCAAAACTGGGAATTCTCTAATTTGGCAACATTGAGAATGTTATTGGTCTTCCCAGAAGCCACTGGAGTAACTGGTGAGAGAGAAAGCCATACTGAATGAAGTGGATTCCAAAAATCCTGGGGTAAGAAGAAGCAGGCTATATAAATTAAATAAGTCACACTTTCAAGTTGTCCTGATAAAACTAATTTGCTATTTCATTAGCAAATTTTAAAATGATATAAAAATATATCATATATCAAAAGTTTTAGAGTCGGGCCAGAGAGTTAGCTCAGTGGTTCTGGCACCTGCCTCGCAAGCGCAAGGTCCTCAGTTCGATCCCCAGTAACCACATACAATGCTGGGCGTGGTGACTCACGCCCACCAGCAATCAATACCACATACCACAGTGCCAGGCATGGTGGTTCACGCCTGTAATCCCAGCACTCGGGAGGCAGAATCAGGAGGATTGCTGAGTTCCAGGCTTACCTGGACTACTTAGTGAGCTGAGGGCCAGCCTGAACTACAAAGCGAGACCCTGTCTCAAAAAAAAAAAAAAATTAAGTCTTATGATATGTATTTTTCAAAGTAAGATTAGATGAAAATTTAATTTAACTTGGAATAATAACTTTCTTAGTACAGTATCAATGAAGAAAATAGCAAGAAGTATAATACATTAACAGTTATTAGCAAAAATGTTTGATTATTCTTTTGGTTTTCTTTTGTGCAAAATATTTCCAAATATTCTACCTTGAGTATCATTTTTATAATTAGAAAATTAAATCAAGAAGAAAAATGAATATTTTGAGTTTTAGAAAAACTATAAAAATACCTACTTTTAACCCAAAGCACATTGTAACTATTAAAGACTGAAAGGAAAAGTAATACAATATTCTTTACATTAACATAATGTTAAATGGGTTGTTGGGCTTTTAGACATTAATATGTGATATAATTTCATAGACCAAATAAAATAAATTCATCTTTATAGCACTAAATGTTGATGCTTGTAGTCTCTAGTTGTAATTGGATTGAAGCAGTCAAGGAAGAAGGCAAGACAGTAAAAGTTCACATCCATGTTATTAGCTGATCAGAGGGTATGTTTGGGGCTGGTGCATAGCTGACCCCCACCAGTAGAGCATATAGGTGTGCCAGGACTGGGATCCATTCCAGCAAGAAAAAAGGGTTTAGCTTAAAGGTTATTTTCAAAACAATTAAGAGTGATATTTCATTTTAAGATCTGACTTCACATTAATTTATTTACACTGTCTAATTGGTATTAAAATGGAGTTTATGAGCCAAAACTTTGCAAGATTTGTTTCCAGGATGTGGCTACCTGGGGAGGTGTATGTTTATTAGCATATGCAGGTTCTGGTTTTAATCCTGTGCACTCCCAACCATTCCCACCACCAGAATCTTTTCATTAAAGAATTCTTCAGTGATGGAACCAGATGCTTTATGTGTCTGTCCTCAGTTCACTTACCAAGTCTGATGCAAACTGTGACAAAAACCTAGATTTTCATCCATATCTCATGTACCAGCCAGTAGAATTGTGAGATTAGTCAGGGGGTAGAGGAAAGTAAGGAAGGGAAATAAAAATTTGATTAAAAAAAAAAAGGAGGGCCGGAGATTTAGTTCAGTGGTTCTGGCACCTGCATAACAAGCACAAGGTCCCTAGTTCAATCTCCAGTAACCACTTACAGTACCAGGCGTGGTGACTCATGCCCACAGGCAATCAGTACGACATACCACAATGCCAAGCGTGGTGGCTCACACCTATAAATCCCAGCACTCCGGAGTCAGGGGCAGGAGGATTGCTGAGTTTGAAGCCTGAGCTTCATAGTGAGCTAAGGGCCAGCCTGAACTACAAAGCGAAACCCTGTCTCAAAAAAAAAAAAAAAAAAAAAGGAAACAAAGCTTCCACATATATGAGGTGTGGGGTTGTAGGGAGGGGCAGGGGAATGGAAAAAATGAGAATCAATATATGTCATGTACTGGTATCAATTTTCAATGTTGAATGTGATTATAATGTATGTGTGTGTGTGTGTGTGTATGTATAAAATGTACCATTAAAATCAACTTTAAAAAGACCTAGTTATAGGCCTGGGAGGTGATATTTTCTTCTACTTGTATTTTCCAAATTCCAAACAATTAGAACACCTAAATGTAAAAAAGAAAGGATATTAAAGTGTAATACAAAGTAGTTGAGAAATATACAGCATGTTGCTCATTTGTAGCTAATTCTTTTTCTTTGTCAGTATGATGTGAAAATCAAATGTTTTCATGATCATGGCAACTGAATATTTTAAGTCTGCAAAAATAATCACCATATGTGTTTTATTTTAGTCAGAAACATTTAATGGACTGTGACATTTTTATTTTAGAAGGAAGTATTCCTCCTGTGAAAGAACACCAGGAAGTACCACCAGGTATGGGATTTCATTAAGTGTATCTAGTTTCCTTTTTTGCTCAATTTAAAAATATCATTGATATTAATATATTATGAAATAAATCTATGAAGGGTAAAAATCCTGAGAGAAAAAGACTGACAGTACCCAAATTTAAAAAAAAAATCTGTATTTTGATCAACTGACCAAAAATAATGGAAAACACATATCTGATTCAGTCTTGTACTTATGTGTTCTGCAAGAACTGGGGTAATAATCAGGATACTATATGATTTTGCCATTACACATGGAAGTAGTAGTAGAAGTTATATTTTTGTTGTTCTTTGTTTTTTTTTTTTTTTTTTTTTTTTTAGTCCAGCTGTTCAGTGCAGATATGGAGTCAGCACAGCCTCTGGGAAAAGCTAAACTATGCGCCATCTGTGACACTTTTTCCTTTTCTTTTGCATCCCTGTCCTTCTTAAAGGTGTATTAAGGCTCAGGCTCTCTATGGTTTATTAGTACCCAGAAGGCTTTTCTTCAGCCTATGACAGGAATTCCATCTCCCCAGTGTCTCCCTTCTTCCTCTTGGCATCAGTGAGTTTAAAGAGTGAGGCCAGACTTTCAGCCAACACTTGTGCTTTCAAGTGCATTTCAGAGATGATGTAGACAGTGATAAGAAATTGGCACATAAATTCCTCTTCTTACAGTGGGAAGAGCAGTCTCCAAAGAGAAGCTTTTTCATATCCTATGTCTTCCTCAAGCATATTTCTTCTCATTTCTGTTTTATTTTTTTCTGTCAAATATAATGATTCAATTTTTATTTATATTTTTCACATTATGCTTACTGTGAATTTTGTAGCAGTAATGTACATTACTATTACTGATTTTGGAAGAAGTAAATACCTGCCAAAATTAATTCAAAACTAAATTTCCATATAAAAAATGAAATAATCAAAGAATAGTTTTAGTGATGCTTCATTGTCTTCATTTATGAATGGGATGTTTAGATTTTTATACTTGTTATACCTCATACATATAATAATTTGCAGAAATAAATACTAGATTAAGAGACCTGAATTGTTGGTATTACAGTATGAATGGGAAAATAAATCCATTGAAAAGTTTGCATGACAGTTATTGAACAACTCATATTTTGTATTTAAAATGATGGGCAGGTCAAATAAAACTGCCACCCATCCTTTTCCTAGTTCCATGTGTTTGAAGAGACAAAAGAGATTATACAACTAGCATTTTGAATACTATTCTATTCCTTTAAAGAAAATTATTTTAAGTATTTGTAGAAATGAATTTCTACAGCATTAATATTTTTCTTATTATAGTTAATATTTCTAAAATTACGGTAAAGATGAGATAATATTTTTAACTGTAAATAGCTATACCTTTATTTCAATGTTTTGAAAACTCACTCTTTGAATTTCTTTGTACTATAAATATAAAACACCAAACAAATAGTTTGAGTATTGGAATAAAATGAGATAGTTAACAACCACAACCAAGGCACATAACAATGAATGCTTGATTACCGTGCTGAATGTCTGACATATGTTAAAGGGAATAGTGGCCATGGCTATTATTGTTGAATAATTAATTAGCCTGATCTCTGAGGTAGATCAAGAAAGGTAAATTCTGAAAATTCTGATCAAGAAGTTGTAACCTATAATATGATGCCATAAAAATTTGGGGATTTAACTCAGTGCTGTCATGTCAGCCTCACTAATATGAAGTCCTGAGTTCAATCACTGATAACAAAAAAAGCAAAAAACAAATTTGAACTGCTGCCTAAATAAATTTGACATTATCAAAAAAGAATGTAAAGCTGATATTCAACAACAGTTATATTTAACCATTGCATCTGGCATACTTATTACTATTTGACTCATTATTAGTATTCCTTCATATTACAGTTTTTACTATTATGCAAAATAATATTCATAGGTGTATGTTAGTGATATTTTTGTGCAGTCAGTTGACTGCTCAGTAGTGTTTATGTATCTGATTGCAGGAGCACCCACTATTGGACCTGTCTCCTCATTACTTTTTGTTTATTAAAATGTTTTATTCTATAGAAAACGCAAGTTCAGAACTTCTGCAGAATATTGGATATTACGTCCCTTTTTCCTGGCCTTTGGTACTGAATTGATTAATTTGTATTCCCTGATCATTCAAAGACTGGTTATACTATCTTACTCTAAAGTTCATAATAATATTTTGTGCTATTCATATGGGGGCATTATCACTGTTGTAACCAGCCACATGGCCGGAGACAGTAATGACCAACAGCTGTTCAAAGCACATTCTGTGGGGAAAACTTTCATAGTCCCAGTACTCTAAGAGTTAGGCATACTATTATTTCCATTTTACAGATGAGAACAGTGAGGCACAGCAAGGTAACATAAGCCTCCCTAGGTCACAGAGATGACAGTGCAAGTGGAGTTGATCCTTGCATTCTGGCTTGAAAATTCACACTCTTTGATGTTGGCATCTATGGTACTTCAAATAAACAAATACTGAAAAGCTGATAAGTTTTGAGTGTTGCTTTGTTGTGATAAAATGATGCACATCTTATTCTTTAAAATCTTTGTCTTAATCACTTAGGATTCTGGAAAATTAATTTGTGATTCTTTTTAGAAAAGTAAGCTGTCCAGTAATTTAAATTTTTCATCTTTTATATTTATAAGTGCCTTGTGGAGAGGTTTTTGTTGGGGATATAGAAGGTCAGTCCTAAGAACTGATCACTCTGATGTTAAAAGTTAATCAAAAACCCTAATTTTTAAAATTAATTTTCAAATAACTACTCCTTGTAATAAATTGTTCTTTGTACACAAAAATATATTTTACTTGGAATCATACAGTATATTTCTAGAACTATGGTAGCATATATATATATATATATATATATATATATATATATATATATATATATATATATATACCTGGCAAAATGAAGGAATTGATTATATAGTTCATTAAATAAACAAATAATACTTAAGGCTATAAGACTGGGTGTGTTTATTAGTTATTCTTCTCCCTTACTATGCCAGAAAAGAACCAATAAAAGTTCATTTTATATTTTATTACTATTCAGTACAGAGACATTTGAGCTTCATGGTTCCAGGGTGTTCCATTGCTCCTGCCTCTGAAACTGAAGATAAAACACTTGCAGTTCTGGAGTGATTAACAGAAGTAATGGTTTCCTCTACTGCATCCATCCAGAACTCCCACTCAGGCCTTCCTCTTGGACAGTGTTGTTAAACACTGATCATTCATCTCACAACTAGCTTTAGCTGACAGCCCTGGAGGTCTGAGTCAATGGCAGAAATTGACTTCATCTTCATAGGAGCTTGTCTTAGCTACTTTGTCGTTGCTGGGACAAAATACCTGACACCCTCAAGTCCAAGTGGAACTATTTATTTTAGCTCTTATTTAGAGAGGCTTCTGTCTGTAGTCAGCTGGCCCCAAGGCAGGGTGACCTGGCAGAAGAGAAACAGTCCATGGCATGGCAGACAGGCAGCAACCAGCAGCAAGCCTTCCTTTCTTTTTTATTCCATTCAGGCATAAACCTATTAGTTGGTACCATCCACATCCAGGGTTAGCCTTCCCATTATCTGCACCCAGAACTGTGCTGAACAGTCAACAGATTAATCTAGTTATTCCATCCATAATCCAGTATTTTATATCTAAGATCCAGCCACCTTCCAAAAGCCTTTCCTCTGAGGTTGTGGGGGAACATCTAGATATAAACCATAACAGAACTATTGATTACCAAGTGCTTTATGTGCATGTTGTAATTAATCATCCACTTACTCAAGAAACATATGTTGAACAGATACTATGGTACAGACTCTGACTGACCGATGAAATGACATGATCAACAATGTCGGCCTTGCCTGGAGATTGTACCAGAAGTAAAATAACCAGTGTGATGGCATCAGTTTCTCAGAATGATGCACAAGGCAGTTCTCAGTGGGAGGGATAATTGACTAACTGTAGGCTTTCCACATGTCACTGTGCTACTTTTTGTGAGTTTTGAGCCACTGTAGAAGTTATAGGAATGGGTGCAGTGCACACACTTATGAGAAGAAACCACAATATGAGTGTAAGAAGACAGTGAGGGAAAGTAGGCAGGTATCTCAGTGTCTTTTATACCATATTTAAAAGTTTAGTTTTATGCCTAAAAGTAATGGGAAGCCATTGAAAATTTAAGCAGAGAAATCACATATTTAAAAGTCCAGCTTTGAAAAAGAAGATGGAGACAAAGCAGGAGCAGCTGTGTTAGTCTAAGGAAGAAATGGTGGGAGCTTAAATGGAAAATGGTGGGAGAATGAATGGAAAGAAGGCGTCCTTGACATAGTAGTTGGAGGTGGAGATAATTTGATGGCAGAGGGGTCAAGGATGATTCCTATTCTTCTGCCTTGAGTCCTAGTGAGGGAATGGCAGGGACTTAACGCAGATGCAAAAGGTGGAGGCTGGTCTGGCTTTAAAGATGTTATTTACACTCTAGAGAACACCTTCTGACCTTCTGAGTGGAGTCTTTAAACTGGAGCTTATGCTTAAATGGCTAAAATTGCAACTGAACTTTTAGTTTCTTTCCCTTTTAATTAATACTTATTGTTCTTTGAATAACTTCTTGTTGGCTCATGGTATTTTAAAATGTTTATTCCTTTCACAATCTAGCTAACTAAATTATCGGAGAGTTTTAAGTCAAACTCATTTAATTTTTTTTGTGAGGTATTATTTATATACCAGGAAGAGCTTAAATGTGAATTTTTCCATGTGTGTACACACACCTTCAAATCACTACTTAGCTCAAGCTCTGGGAGATGTGCAGTGCTCCTTTGCAGCAAACCCTCAGTGACATCTGCCCTGCCAGACACAACTGGTGCTCTTCCCCATGGCATTTAGACTGCTTTTGTCTGCTTCTGAGTTTATTGTGACTGTGTAATTGGAATTCCTTCAACCCTATATTGTGACCAGTTTCTCAAATGCATTGCTCAGCATTTTATAAATGTATATATAGGTACATAACTACTTATTCCACATTGACATAGAAATATTGCTTATAAAATTATTTGGCTACCTGCATATAGAGGCAGGTAGAAAGAAAAGAGGAAAGAAAAGAAATATCGTAACTATCTTAAAATACCCGAGACTGAGTAAGTAATCTATAAAGAATGAAAACTTACACATGTCCCATATATTTCACTTAAGAGTATGCTCTTAAATGTTCATCCATTTAGTTATGTCTCTAGCTTATCATTTTTTATGGCCAAGTAGTCCTCCATTTTATTTTTTTTTAAAAACCACATCTTTATCCAGTCCCCCACTGATGGGCATTTGGGCTGTTTCCAAAATTTAGCTATTACAAACTGTGTCTTTATAAACATAAGTGTGTGTGTTTTCCTATGGTATGATGCTTTTAATTCTTTTAGGAATTATACCTAAAATATACCTACCTGGGTCAAATGGGATCTCTTATGCTAGTTTTTTGAGGAATCTCCATACTGATTTCTATAGTGGTTGCACTAGTCTACATTCCCACCAATGATGGAGAAGGGTTCCTTTCTTCCTACAGATCAGCCAGTATTTGTTGATTGGTTGATTTCTTGATTGCCAGTCTTTCTGGTGTGAGATGGACTCTCAGTGGTGTTTCCATTGACATCACTCAAATGACCAGTGATGTTGAACTCTTTTTCATGGTGAATAGTTTCTCTGGTGTGAGAAACTGGAAGTATAAATGAGGACTAAAATGTATAATAGATAATGTGAAATGGTAAGGAAATGTCCAAAGGGGAAGGGCAGTGGAAGTGGGGAGAAGGGAAAGAGAAAATATGAGAAAAAAAAGAAAAAAAAAATTTGTAAATGGGAAGGAGTGTGGAAGGGAGGGCCAGGGAATGGAGAAAAAGCAAGGGATACAGATTCACAGTGATTGATGTGATTGTAATACATACCTAAAATTTACCAATAAACCTAATGAGTAAAAAAAAAATGGTTTACTGAGCTAACAGTTCTAGAAATCAGAAGTCAGTGTGTTCAGCATCTTCGTGGCCCCTGGAGTGGGCCTTCGACTGCAGGACACATTGTAGAGACAGGCGCAGGGTAAGCTGGCAGCTTAGACCTCTTCCTCTTCTTGTAGAACCACGGTGCCCTCATGGAGGCCTGAACCTGTAACCTGTGTGATCCTAAAACCACTCAAGGATCCACCTCCAAGTACTTTAATATAAGACTCTCGATTAAATTTTCAACACAAATTTCCACATTCACACCATAGCAGTAGTCCAGCTTTAGGCATTATGTAAACATTTGTCAGGTATTTATCTACAACCAGCTTTTTTAATAATCAGATATTGTTACATAAATGCAATACATAACATAAGCTAGATACTGAAGTTTAATGTGAAAATACTGATGAATTAAAAGTTGGGTGGAAATCAATTTTACTTTTAAAATAGTACTTTTCTTATTTCATCAATGACATTAACAATGAAGGAAAATCATGACACTAATATATTTCAAATGCAGTTCATAGTGCTCTTGAAAATCTGTCCTGTATTTGTTAAGCACCAAACTATATTTCTGTTTATTTTCAATAATGAAAACATTGGTGGGGGAAAAATGTAATGCTTCTGTTTCTCAAAAGTTTGAGATTCTTCAGTTCAGTTGTAATTCTGTATGTTACAGAAGACTTCAGATTTTCATCAGCAGGTTTGCAAATATTCCCTAGAAACATCTCATTAATTAGTCTATTACATGTCCTTAAGAATAAACAAACAAAAACAAAAGAGGATTTCTGTCTGTTGGTGGGCTTTTAGAAAGTAGAATGAACATGAATCAGTTTCACAGTCTTTGTCTGGTTGGTCCTTTAATTTAGATTTCTGCTTATTTTTGCAGATACTTAAAGCCTCAAAAAGACTGCCCCTACTACTACTACTACAGGAGGACCAGCCTAACCATACGCTCCAAAAGATGGCTGTGATAGATCTTGTGAAGTAATTATGAAAAGATCAAGATCTTTGGGAATGAATACTAAAGATGTTTTGAATGAATCATAGTCCACTGGCATTTTAGTGTATTCTTTTTTCATTTTGTTTTTTAGAAACAAAAACTACATTGATGTTACATTCCTACGTATTATTTTCTACCAGCGTTAGTAGATTCATTGAGTTTCTATTTTCTTTATTTTCTTCCCTTCCCCTTTTTGGGACCCAGCTTTAGTCTTAGCTGCATTTCTGTGTATTTTTTTCAGATGATTATACTGGTGATGTAGCAGCAATTATCTGGCAAGGCTGTAATAATGTAGTGGAGTAATTAATGCTAACTTTGTCAAACTGACTTGTGTAAATGCTGCATTCAACATGACTTAGAAGCCATTAAGTGCACTTTGCATTTGCACTCGTAAACACTAATAGAAGTCATCATCAGCTGTGAAGATTTGAGATGTATATATCAGTACTGATATTCTTATCAAAAGATTTCTATCAGCTTTGAGTACTCAAGTTATAATGCAATGGGATCTTTGTAGCTTTTATTAGAAAAATTTAGTGCTTCAAGGGAAGTTTTAAATTATCAGTAATATATTTTCAACATGAGAGAGGACACTTAATATTTCTTATTAGGACATAAGGAAAAAATGATCTACAGGAGCCTCCTAGGGAAAAATGCTTTTTGGCACCTTGGATGGATCATATATATATTTAGCTGTAGTCCATTCAGTATTTATTTTAAAAAATAGAAAATATATATACATCACTGTTGCATAACATAAAGGGTTTTTTTTTTCTTCATTTGGCTAGTGTCTTCATTTAAGCAGTGTCCTCACAGCACTGGAAACTGCACAGTGCTCTTACTAGACAAACCCAATAATGACTCTAGGTAGGTTGATGTAGGATAGATGAAAAGTACTCACTAAGTCCAATGCCTGCTGCTGTTGCACAGAGATGAGCCTCTTCCTTTCTACACTGAACATTTTTTTGTGTGATTTTATTTTTAGCTCAGAAATAGTTGCTGCAATGAAAACAGTCTTTACAAAAGTCAGTAACTGCAACATCATTTGAAATAATCATGAGTTGTAAGAATAGACATAGGAAAGGTTTCATGGGTGGGTCGGGTATCTCTTGATCATGTTATCCTTTTTTTAAGATAACTTTTCTGCTTTTAGGGTACAAAGTATATTTTTAGCATTATAAATTACAATTACATGTGAGTTTTGCATGCTGATTCAGTGTGTACTGAGCACCTGAAAAAAATTAGTAATAAAAGCAATAATTTCTAAAGCTGTGATATGGGTGGTATAAAGTTGATACTCATTATAATTAAGCTCTTCCTATTGTGAATTATAGGACATTACTTTTTATAAAGCCATATTTTTTTAGAGAATCTTAAGGTGATATGGAACTGATGAATGACTAAATTGTTTTATGGGATTTTTGTATGTAATTATCTCAAGAACTTGAAGTTGAGGATTCATGATGCTTTCCAATACTTTTTAATTCCAAATATATAAGTTAATGAGTTGTGTCTTTCCAAGTATTTGCCATGTTAGGCAGTGTCAATGTATTTTTTAAGAATGATGTAAATGTCATCTGTTTAATGTTATTTGAGTGCAATAAAAAAGCAGACGTATCCTCCTCTATATTGTCATTATTTTGAAATACATTATTTTAAATTTTGTTACATAATAAAATCAATCTATTTTATGCTGATTCATATTTTTAGAAGACTAGCCTTTTGGACACTGAAATCATAAAGGAATGCCTTCAGCCCTTTTCGTTACCATTTCTACTAGGTAATGCTTACTTGTTTTAGCATATACTTTTGTGCTACATGCTGGGAAACAGGATTAGAATGAAATCGCCCTTGCATCCATCTTTTGTTGGTATTGGTTCCATGCCTAAAAGTATTTAATGTTTCCTAGTGAGAATTTCCACCTCCATCAATTCTCACCTTCCATGACTGTCTTGTTAAAGGATATTAATTTTGTCATGAATACATGGACAAAGAGCAGAAAAGTTTATAGAGGTTTCTTTTCTTCTCTCCCATTTCTAATCTTTATTCTCTGGATAGAAAAAGAACTAGACAAGTAAGGACCAAACTCCCTAAGAGCTAGAAAGAGTTGTTTTTACCTCTAAAATATCCAGAACAAAGTCTTTGGGTAAGTAGACCCCTCTGACTGAGTGTGCCTACTATGTGTTAGGAGGTTGTGCTTACCTCCGCAGCTGGCTGTTAGCACAGCTTGCTTGCCAATGAGGAAGTCGAGCACTGGAGAGGCGGGGCTCCTGCCAGCCTGAGGAGAGCCCCTGTGTTCCGCGCGGCAGGCAGGAGCCCGGGGAGAGAAACACACAGTGAGCCGAAGACCAGTTAAGAAACTGGCTGCTGTGTGTGTGGTGGAGCTGAGGGATGAGGTAAGGAAATGTTAGTGGACAGATAGGGAGCCTTGCAGTGTGTATCCCTGAAAGTGTGTAAGGTGGGTGTTCGGGGAGGAAGCTGAGCTGGGGCTGATCTTGAGGACAATAGGTGCTCGTGAGGAGACTCTGAAAAGGGCAAGTGAGCCTGGGTGCAAGTTAGCCTTCAACTGTGCTGGGTCCAACAGGACGGCTCAATAGGCAGACAGACACATTCCCTGGAACTCAGTAACACACGGTATCTAAATCCAGAGGCCTCCCACAGGTACCGAGAATAAAGCACAGCTTTATTACCTGTGCACCACGTAATGAGTAAAGTCAGACTTGATAGAAAACGCCTCTTCCTAAGCTAAAAATAGGCAGTGCTGAAAACAGGAAAAGAGGCCAGAATTGTAGGGGACAGTTTATCCCAACCTGGGGACAAACAAGATTAAAGACAAACATAATTCAGAAGAGGAGGGACCAGGGGACTCTTGCCTCTGGTGGAGAGATGAGCCCCGAACTGATTGTGCTCCTCATCTTTATTAGGTGAGCTATAATCCAGGTTTTGGAAAATGTCATCAGGTTCTTCTAAAATATAGACTACATTTAAATGTGTATTTTCTGGCTGGGGAGTTAGCTCAAGTGGTCCCGTACCTGCCTTGGAAGCAGAAGGGCCCAAGTTTGATCCCTGGTACCACAAAAAAAAAAAAAAAATCGGCTAAATGTGTATTTTCTTTTATCAGATTGCAGCTGTAGTGTCTCCTGGAAGCCGGCTGGGGCTGGGATGCGAGCAAACAGTCCCGAGGGAGCGATGGCTTACTCTCTCTCCTCCCTCATGTTTCAAGGAGACCTTAACCCAGCCTCCGCCTTTTCACCTGGTTCCCCACACCAAACATCTGCTGTGTATTTCTTTTTCTTTTTTTCTTATTTTTTTTTTTTTTGAGACAGGGTCTTGCTTTGTAGTTCAGGCTGGCCCTGAGCCCACTATGTAGCCCAGGCAAGCCTGGAACTCAGCAATCCTCCTGTCTCTGCCTCCCGAGTGCTGGGATTACAGGCGTGAGCCACCACGCCCGGTTTATTTCTTTTTCTTTTATATCCTGACATGAGTCTCGGAACTCAGCCCACTGATGTGAAGTGAGGGACAGAGGGGGACACACCAATGAGCACAAGAGAGCTTCTGTCCCAGGCCCAGAGGGGTCTGAAACATTCTTGCCCTCTCCTAGGTACCAGGTGGGTAAAGGAAGAAAGAGGCCCTTGTTTCTGGGAATTTATCCGAGTGTCCTCCGTGAGTTCCTTGGGGAAGAGGGCCCAAGGCCTTTTGCAGTAGGATCAGTTAGTATCTTCCACTTCTGTTTAAAATGAGACCCTTGGGCCAGAGAGTTAGCTTAGTGGTTCCAGTGCCTGCCTCGCAAGCGCAAGGTCCTGAGTTCGATCCCCGGTAACCACATATAATGCTGGGCGTGGAGACTCATGCCCACCAGCAATCAATACCACCTACCACAGTGCTAGGCGTGGTGGCTCACGCCTGTAATCCCAGCACTTGGGAGGCAGAGACAGCAGGTTTGCTGAGTTCCAGGCTTGCCTGGACTACATAGTGAGCTCAGGGTCAGCCTGAACTACAAAGTGAGACCCTGTCTCAAAAATAAAATAAAATTAAAATAAAATAAAATAAAATAAATAAAATAAAATAAAATAAAATAAAATAAAATAAAATAAAATAAAATAAAAAAGAGACCCTTCAAACCATCCCTCCTTTGCCCTCCTGCACTCTCCATGAGTGGAAAGATCTGTGAAAAGCCCTAAACCTTCTTCGTGACCAGCACTTTCCTATTTTGTTTAGTCAGTTTAGAAACTCAAATTGTGTTATCAATTTTTTTTTTTTTTTTTAGGCAGGTTCTCACTTTGTAATTCAGGCTGGCCCTGAGCTCACTATGTAGCCCAAGCAAGCCTCCAATTCAGCAATCCTCCTGCCTCTGCCTCTGGAGTGCTGGGATTACAGGCATGAACCACCATGCCCGGCAGTGTCATGGATTTATTCAAACTCAGTGTCATTACTGAGGGGTGTGTGGGGTTACACACTTGCTGAAGATAGAAATAATCCCATTAGAAACAGAGCTCCTCCAGGAATGAGATTGTTGATGCTTTTTAAAATTGATTTTATTGGTACATTTTATATACACACGATCATAATCGACACCGAGAATTTGTACTTCTTTGTTGTGTCCTTACTATCACTTGCTGTTCCAAGCTCAGATTAGGTGATTGGTTACTATGTACTGAGAAAATGGCATTGTTTGATCTAGCTCAGCTACTCTATTTTATAAGACTATAGTTAATAAAATAAAAATTCTAAAGTTTTAAAGTTCAGCAGAGATCAACAAATCCTACATAAACATATATATTGTATATACATATATATGAAGTGTAATCACAAGATACAGTGAATTTAGATTTTTAAAAATTATTGAAGGACACATTGCCATTAATAACCCTCACAGTAGTCCCCTTGGCATTGGATATCCTTATGCCATTGTTTTTTTAATTTTCTGAAGTCTTTCATAAGTATCTTCAGTTACTCTGTTGTGGCTGCCTCAATATCCTGGACATATTCAAAATATTTACTTTTCATGGTCATTTGACTTTGGAGAAGAGCCAGGAGTCACCCAGTGCCTGATTGCTGATGGACAAGCAGGGGGCATGCTAATGTTTTTACCAGCCTGCCTTCTCATTGCATGTTACTCAGGAGCAGCATTCACTGTGTTTTTAATAACACCTTGTAAAGATTTTCACTAAAGAGGATTTTCAGATCTGCTTCAGAAAGTGGCAAGAATAATAGGACAAGTGTGAAGTGGGGGGGGGGGTACCATATATCCTATACATAGTACTGTAATCCTATGTATCCTATACTGCATTCTTCTTCTAGCTCTGCCAGGGCATGTGTAAAGTTGATGTGAACTCTACAAAACCTACTTTGCAAAAGCTGAGACTTCTGCTTCTCTATTCTTTCATTACTCTCAAAGTGAGAAGTGTTACAGTGGGAAGAACATGATGCTTTGGAATTATTTAAACCATTGGCCTTGACAGCTTTGAGAACTATGTAGTACTTTCTCCACCTCAACTTCTTAGCACAAAAAGACCTTCCCTGCAGGTATCAGGAGACTAGAGTATGTGAGCAAATTGCTCAGTGTTAAGCCTGGCACTCGAGATTTTAAGCTCCCTTTTCCTCCTCTTTTCTAGCATCTCAAAAGACGAAAAACATTTGAACTGTAAAGTCTTTTCCTGCCTCAGAGCCTGGCTAAGATTTATTTTTTTGCCTTTCCAAATTGAAGTGTTTTGTACAGATAAACGTGGACAACTTGGTACCAACAAATCAAATGACTAGTTGAATGTACCCTTGACCACATCCCTGATCTCATTATTCCTCCTCGGATCTACTGTGGAGAGAGGACAGGATCTAAGGTTTTTTATGAATCTCCCAAACTCTGTCACATCCTCATACTAACATGTTGCACATACATATGCCCCTGAAAAGACCCAAAGACCAAGTACCTACTGGAACTATAATCAGCTGGTCTACCTTGAGAATGAACAATTTCCTTAATGTTTTAAACATTAAGTTATCAGTATAGAAATAAGGTTAAAAAAATCCCACACATTTTGCTTAGCTTTTTTTCCATGTGAGGAGCAGATGTTCTTTGTCTCGTCCAGGCTCCGCTTCTAGCAGGTATCAGTGCATTCAGAAGCCCCATCTGGGGAGGAAACACTGACTGACTCTGTGAGGCCGATACCAGTTGAGGCTCTTGGAATCCGAGCTGACGGTGTCCACCTGCAGTGGATCATCGGTTACCATGTGAAGGCCTCTGGGTCATAAGACTAATATGCCAAGAAGGGTGCTACATTTCTTTATGCACACAATGCTATTACGACAGCAGCTTTATGGTTTTAGGAGACAATAAAAATGTCAAACGAGCTTTGATGATATCTTCCTTTCTCCACCTTATTTTGTTTTTATGTTCATAAAGAAACTTAGAAATGGTACACATCATTCATTCTCCCTTTTATTTTTATTTAGTTTTAAATTTTTTATTCATACGTGTTTGACATATAGGAATGTATTCATTGTGGACTATTGGTACATATATTTGTATGTTATATTACATATGATACATATACATTATATCACATCTTGATCTTTTTTTTACTTTCCCTTCCTCTCCACTCCTTCATATCTCACTCCACCTCCAGGTTCTCTATCCATATCCACAAAGGCTATCTTCCTGTTTCTTATCATCTTTCTTTTATTTTACTTATTAAGTTATTTACATTTTGAGTTTCTCATATATAATAAAATATTCTATTATACACTGGAAATATTTTGGCTGGTGCCTAACACTTGATGTTCAGTGGTTTTCATATGACTATAAATTTTAGAGATACTTATAAGTAATTCAAAGGAACATAAGTTGTGCTACTTTATAATAAATTTTATGCATAAAGAATTCAGGATTTAAGAAACTTGAATTATATGCCAGAAATATTTTTTTCTTAATTTCACTGAAATTCACTTAAATATAATCATATATTTGAGATATCGACTGGTGATTACACAATATTTACTTTGTTTTATCTTTAATTTTCAGAAACAAATAAAAAAACAGGCAATCCAGGACAAAAAGAGAAAGGTGAGATTGTCAAATAACCTTCAAAATATACATGGAAAATATTCATACATTTAAGAATAGTGTAATGATTTTATTTTATATCATTAATTGAAAGATATTACTACTTGTTTTGTTATTTCAATATTATCAATAAATATTTATTCTACCTAAACATGAGCTGAGCCTTAGAGAGAGTATGTATAATCTTAGTTGTGATGTTAGCTCTATGTGTATTGTGAGGAGACTTATGTGTATTGTATTTAGCTTTCATGTTTCAGTTTCTTTTACTGTAATACAGAAATCATGAATGCCAATTTTGGAAGTCTGTCTCTCCAAAATGCTAATTAAATGAGAATAAATGTAAAGTGCAATTTTAAAAGCTCCAATTTCCATGCTTTATACTTTACCCTCAACAGTAACCTAAGACAAGTTTAATTGTTTAGTTCCTGTCTTGCCATTCTGCCATCCTTAACCCCTAACTTCATGTTCCACAAGGACTGTTCAAGGCCCAGATATTATTTGCCACATGCAGATAGTAGGATCGAGTATTAAAGAGGTCACGGCTTCCTAGAAGCCCCACATTCGGCTGAGATAATTTTGTGCATGCTAAAATTT
Organism: Thryonomys swinderianus; assembly: GCA_004025085.1. Classification (NCBI taxonomy): domain Eukaryota; kingdom Metazoa; phylum Chordata; class Mammalia; order Rodentia; family Thryonomyidae; genus Thryonomys; species Thryonomys swinderianus. Next base: position 15,483 of record PVIC010001446.1, on the reverse strand, counting down.
GGGGCTTTCTATCTCAGGAAGGAGATGCTAACTACTGAGGGAAAGCAACAGGGACAATTTTATTCCTTTGTTACTGTAATACACAAGCTACCGTATACAGGCAGTGGGTCTGCTTATAGTCCTAGAAAGCTCTCCAGGTCATCAAAATATCCATATTTTAAAAACCACCCACTTGTCACTCACAAGAAAAGATCCCAATTCTTCACTCCCTTAAACACGTGCATGTCTGTCTGCTCTAATTAAGAGGACCCAGTTGGAAGTAAGACAGACAGTTATCTTGCTTGCTGTGTGCCACATCACAGTTGAGGGGCCACTGGGCACAGGGAACTAGCACTGAGATCAATGCTGAAAGAAGCAGAGGAGGAGGAAGGGAAGGGAGAGGGGCAGACAAAAGGAGAGAGGGAGGGAGGCCTCTGTGGTCTGTGGTGCCATCCAGGCAGCTGTGCAAAGACTAGAGCAGTGCTGTGACCCTGTGGCATGTGTGCCCAGAGGGCTGTATCGTGGAAACTCTGAAAGGCTTGTCCTTGCTGGATTAGAAGCACTGCGGCAGAGAAACAATCTGCATGGTCTTCCAGAGAAAAGAAAGTGTAAGAAGCCAGAGCACTCTGAGCAAGCCAAGTGTTTCTGATAGACAGGGAAAGCGGGAGGCTGGTCAGTGGCAGGGTGGCTGAGCATTTTCCTGGGTACTCGAAATATCACACATGGCCCAGGCATGTCCTTAGCGAGTCAGTCTTTTCTCGTTCACTTGGCTACTTTGCTTGTAAGTTCTCTAATGCCTGATTGTGGGGACAGAGGTGAGACTCTGGGCATGGCTGGTTACAGATGCAGGAGGACCCTTGCGAACCCACCCCCAGCCCTGCTGCTCACTGCACAGTGTTCGGCCACATTGCTGCCTCACTGACTCGCTGGCCCCGTGTCAACTTTAGCACCTTGGCCTCCCTCTGCACTGCCCTGTCTACGTTGTGCACAGAGCAGACCTCTCACCTCTCATCTTGAAGGGGATTTTTCCAGTTGAATGTGGAAACAGGGCTCTCTGGACCTGCAGAGAGAATAGTGCAAGAGCTTTACCAGCTATTTAAATTTGACAGTTGGAGTCAGTATAGGCAACAAATGTTTGTAACTAAAGTATTTTATTAGGGTAAAATGCAGGACTAGTCAGTATTAAAAGAAATAGTAAATCAATGTTAATCACTGATCCATTTAAAATTCTCCTTGAGAAGACTGTTATTTTCTACTCAGATACATTTATATGATGCTGTTAACTAAAAATAAGGAAAGGGAGACATTCCATTTGGGAAATATGTAGTAAAAAAATAATAAGTTTCAATAGCCAAACTATAGTTTCATAAAACAGAAATTGAGATTTTAAAAAAAGTAGGAATTACAAATTTGTCTCAGCATGAGTTACTACACTAATTTTTATCTGTATTAAATTTATGAGGAGTTACTCATGAGGAAGGTGAATTATTAGAATTAAAATTATTATATTATTTCTTTTTTCTTTTAGAAAGTCAGGTTTAATTCTTTGGTAGTTATGTGACTAGTATAAGGCTTGTTTCAAAATAGCTAGCTCCTCATTTGGAAATACCCAATTCTTTTGTTTGTTTGTTTGTTTGTTTTGTGGTACCAGGGATTGAACTCAGGACCTTATGCTTGCCAAGCAGGCAGGACACCACTGAGCTACATCCCTAGCAAAATTACCCAGTTTTTAAACTGAATCAGATTACTTAGCTTCCAGAGACTTGCTATATCAGTTTTTCCCCACTGGATGTCATCTTTTGCCATGAATTCCATGTTTGACAGCCACAAAGTAGTAGTGTGAACTACAAAGTAATGCACGCAAAGACTGTTTATTAAATGTTAGACTCAGACGATTGTTTCTTTTGATCCATTTATTCAAAATGTACTCAGTACTTATTAAGTGCCAGGTATTCTCTTGGACACTGGGACTACCACAGTAACAAGATAAAGTTGCATTCCTTATCATGTAGATCAAGTGTAACTTATCCAAAATGCTTAGGCCCAAAAGTGTCTCAGATCTGGGATATTTTTTCATATTTGGGGATATTTGTATATATATATATATATGTATATGTATATATATATATAAATATCTTATGGATAGAACTCAAATGTAAGTCATAAAAATCATATTGGTTTCATATAGACCTTATATTCACAGCATGGAGATAATTTTATATAATATTGAATAATTATGTGTATGAAACAAAGTTTCATGGTATGGACTTTTCCATATTGGTGCTTAAAGAGTTTTGGATTTTGAAGCTTTTGAATTTAATAGTTTTAGATTAGGGACGTTCACTCTGTATTTACATTTTAGTGTACTGGGGGAAGATAAGAAATTTTACAAAATTAGAATGTAACTAGCAGTGAATAATGAAAAGAGAAACAAAGCAGATAAAGAACAGAGAATAACAGAAGGCAGGTTTTGCTGTGTCTACATCCCTGTTGGACAAGTATATTCAAGCAGAGTCTTAGAAAGTGTGGGAAGAGAACTCTGGTCTCTCACTTGGAAGAAGAAAGACCAGGGCTGGAGGAGGACATTCAGAGTCCCTGAAACAAGTTTGCTTAGTGTGTTCGAGGATTATAAACACAAAGGGCTTTCAAGACTACAGTAAGGGCTTTTTCTGTTATCTTCAGTAAGATGAGATGCCATTGTGAGAACCTAAGAGGAAAACTTTTAGGATCTGTGTCGTGTTGTCAGTGGCTATTAGGGTGCGTGAGTGGAAGCAGGGAGACCAATTAGAGGACTACTGCAGTACCCTAGGGGAGAGAAGATAATGACCTAGATTAGGATACAGAGGTGTGAACAGGAGTGTGTGTGTGTGTGTGAGTGTGTGCAATTAAACTATATTTCTATCATGGACCTTTCTTAAAATTTTTATTTGCTTTGACTAACACTCAATATTCCACTAGAGTGTTGATAATAATTAAGAACATCCTTAAGTAATACATATTGTGAATATTTTTAAAAAGCATTTAATGGTTTCCTCATTAGGATTTGTACTCTTTTTAGAGAGCTATAATTCATGCTGCTACACGACACCAGATGGCACTAGAAAACAAGTCACATTTACTCAAACAGAAATCATATTTTGTAAAACAATTTAAAACAAAGGCTGAGACAGCTACATTATGGCCTATATGTCACTTTGGTGCAACTACTACCTCATATGAACAGTTCTTAATTTTCTGTCATGAGGAAAGTAAAGATAAATATGATATACCTCCCGGGAAGCTTTTCCTGCAGTTCTTAAACTGTATATAACATATTTGAACAAGGCAGTTCTCTACTCCCCTGAGGATAAAAATCAGACTCCTTGATTTGGCACAAGAGACATCTCAGGACTTAACTCCCACTTAGGACTTTGCTCTGTTTAAGGTTCTTGCTAACCTTCTGCTTGTCTTTCATCCAGCAGTTTCCTATTCCTGAGAACTGAATTTAGATGTTACTTCTTCTAGAACTCTTCTGTAATTACATTCACCTTTTATCCAACCAAAAGATATGCTTTTCCAAGACACTCTATATATACAGATTTCTAGCACAGATTTTGAGTTTTTCTTTAATTTCTAGACAAAAGGCTTCTTAAGGACAGAAGCCACAACCTTCATCCCGGTATTAATCATAGTTATTAGTGTTCTCCAGAGAAACAAAACTGGTAGGATGTGTATGGGGTGGGAGGGGGTGTGTGAGGAGAAAAAAATGCATTTACAGATATGGATGCATTTGGGTAGAAAGATCTATTTTAATGTATCGACTCACATGATTCTGGAGGCCATTAGCCTAAAGTCAGCAGGGCAAAAGGCAGGCAGTGACCCAAACAAGTATTGATGTTATAGCAGGAGCTAAAGGCCATTTAGAGACAGGATCCCTTCTTCCTGGAGATTGGTCCATACTCTTCTAAAGCCTTATCTCACTGAATCAAGCTTACCCACATTAGGCCAAGGACTTCATTCACTGATTCAGTATTGGTCAACTTAGAAAACCTTTCAGATGAACATCCAAACATATCTGTTCAGAAAGCTACATACAGTGATTAAACCAATTTGATATACAAATTAGTCATTACAGTGAGTTAATCATTTGAGTGCTATTAATCATTGCATACTAAGGGCTGAATAAAAATAGTTGTAATAACAAAATTAAGATGACTCATTTTTCCTTTCATTGTTTCTTTATGTGATGGGGATAATATAAGGTTAAAATAGACTAGACAGTGGGCAGGAGTCAACAGAGAGATCAAAGTACAAACTTCTTAAATAAAAAAATGAAAATATGAATGATCACTTATAGTCATCCACATACCACATTTCCAGTGATTTCCCATGGTTTCTCATATAATCCTTACCTCACAAATCTTGTACATTATCATTTTTCAGCCATAATATTATCAAAGATCTTTTTTACCACCCTACTTCTGAGACTCCAATTACATGTCAGTTGGACTACTTGATACTGTCCCTCTGGACTCTAAATCTTTGTTTTTGAGATTTATGGTGTAGGTTCTATTCTCTTTTACCCTTTTAGAAGGAATAATTAGTATTACAGCATTTTCAGAGGCTCTGGTTCTTTATTCTGCCATTTTAAATCTTTTGCTGGACTCACCTAGTAACTTTTTTTAGAAAACTTTTGGCTATGGTTCCTTTTAGCTCCAGATTTCCCAATTGCCACTTTTTAATAGTTTCTGTTTCACTGTTGAGATTCTATGTCTGTTCACTTATGATGTTTTTTTCTTTAGTTTGTGTATTTATTTATAATCACCAACTTGAAGTATTTTTTAATAAAGCCAATGTATGGTGGTTGGTATTCACTACATTGTTTTTTTCCTGGTTCTGAGTCAGAAGATACCTATTTCTTTGCATGTCTCGTAATTTTTGATTGTATCTCTAATATGTCTCAGCAACTTTGAAACTTTCTTTGTTCTGAATACTTTTTATGTATCAGAAATAATTAATTTGCCTTGATCTAACTGAAAAATCTGTGTACTTGGCAATGTAAAGCAGTTAATATCTACTTAATTTTTTTGGCTTCTAATTTGTTTTTAAAGTTAAGCTCTCTTCGTGACAATGAGTTTGTAATGCCTGTAGTGTAAAAATGAGAATTAACTTGTGTCATATACTGGTACAAATTCCCCAATGTTGAGTATGATTGTGAGCTGTACATAAAATGTACCAATAAAGAATTCAATTAAATAAAATAAAATTAGGTTCATTACCCTAAAAAAAAAGAGGGATGAGTTAGCTATATGTGACTGTAAAAATAAATCACTAGCAAACTTACCAATCTATAGTACTCATGTTATTTCTCATGCTGGTGAAGATGTGTTTTGTTTTGCTTTGTTTTTTGCTACATGGACCTGCATGCCTGTATGTGACATAATAACTGGTTTCCCCTAGGGCAAGTAATCCAAGGGAGAACAAAGTAAAGCTGCAGCATCTTTCAAGATGGAAAGCCATGAGCCACAGATTTATCTCAGTGGTTCCAGCACCTGCTTGGCAAATTCAAGGTCCCTGGTTTGATCCCAGTAACCACATACAACAATACCAGGTGTGGTGACTCACACCCACCAGCAATCAGTACCACATACCACAATGCTGGGTGTGGTGGTTCACACTTGTCATCCCAGCACTTGGGAGGCAGAGGCAGGAGGATGGCTGAATTCCAGGCTTGCCTGGCCTCCATAGTGAGCTCAGCACCATCCTGAACTGCAAAGCAAGATCCTGTCTCAAAAAAAAAAAAAAAAAAGTGGAAAGCTACTCTTGGTCATTTCTGTTAAAACCCTACTGCTTACACAGATAAGGCATATTTCAATAGAGAAGACCACACAACAGAATATAAAAGCAAGGATTACTGGGGCCTCCCTGGCAGTTGACCACCATGGGAATCTGCTCCTCAATGAACTGTTTTGGGTGGAAATACCCAGAGTACTACCTGAGTACATTACCTAGTACACAGTCTGGGCAGCATAACACAGAAGTCTGGCTGTCTTCAGTCAGGAAGGCAAAAGGCAGGACTGGGAAAGCAACTGAAAATTAGATGGTGAATACCAGAAGCAAGGGGAAATGCTAGAAGAAAGTCCTGCCCAAAGCTTTGAAAATATTCTGCTCATATCTTTTTTCTTTTTGTAGTTTCTTGTCCTATTAAAAAGCTTCTGCACAGCAGAAGAAACCACCAGCAGAGCAAAAAGACAACAATATGGGAAAAAAATCTTTATCAGCTGTTTCTCAAAGGGCTACTATCTAGAATATACAAAGAGCTTTAAAAAATCAGCCTTCTCAAATTTAAAGATCCAGTTCAAAAATGGGCCTCTGAAAGATCTATGTCTTTTAAATACCCATTACAGTTGCTCTCATTCACTGGCTTTAGCAGCCCTTCAACATTACATATTCCTCAGTATTATTACCCACAGCCCACATATATATGCATGGCGATAGCTAGTGGCTCAGTGAAGGCTATACCACTATGCCTTAGTAATTTCTCCATATGATGGAAAAGCAGTGTATCTATTGCACATTTAAACCAACTCAGGGAAAAGCCCTGAGAAAACAACCTCCCTCACATCTTTGTAGCTGTGAAGAGGTTATAAGATAACTGCACTTAAAGATTTATTATACTCATTACACTCCACAGCTACAGTAGTTTTTAGTGGTTCCTGAAATATACTAGCAGTTATTGTCTGATTACTTAGAAAGATAAGTTAATTATAGGAGATTTCTGACTCTTATTCAAGTCTGATTTAGAGAGAGGTTTAATCACAGCCATTTTAGCAATTTAAATAAGCTTGGAATATATTACCAGTCTCAGCAAGTAATGTAGAGATTTTAGTATTGTTGGAATACATATTCACTTTGTTTTTATTTTTTAATTTTGTAATATTAACCATACAGTAGGATGTGTGGTAATTTAGGACACCTGTTTTGACCAGTGAATCTTCAAACACTACAGGACAGTAATAGCAATGATTTTAATGATTCTTTGTTGTCATTAAAATCCCATTCTAATGCTTCCCACTGAGTACTCTGTGTTTTACAGTTAATTTGTGCAGATTGTAACAGTGTGGGCAGGAAAGTAAAATAGATTGTGTGTGTCTGTGTGTGTGTGTGCATGCACGTATGTGTAGTTGTGGGAATTAAATTCAGAGCCTCACAGATGCTAGGGAAGTCATACAGCAACATGCAAAGCATGTATGAGGCCCAGGCTTCAGTCTGTTCTGCACAATCACAATTAAAACATTGTAAGGGCCAGAATTTAGCTCAGTGGTTCTAACTTCACTATTTACCTCCATCTTGAGCCTTAAAATAGGTTTTGTAAGAAAAACAAAACAAAGTCAGATATTAGTGATTTTTTAAATTATCAGTATACTTTTATTTTTTAAATGATTGGACATATGGCTCTATTAATCATGATAATCCACTTGCTGTATTTAACACATTTTCTAGTTGTTTACTGAGCAAATTAAAGATAATGTATTAGTTACATATGCCCAAGCTAAATTTAATTTATGCTTTTTCAGAAAACATTCTATGAAATGACAGTGCTATGGGTCTATATGCCCAATCTTACTTAAAATTAAGCATTTTCCAAAAGTGTGCCATAGAGAGTGTTCTGGTAGTTGGTTGCAGCATTTATTTAAATGAGTGTGAATTAGTTAAAAAAATATGCTACTAAAACTTGGCTTTAGTCTGAATTCTATAGCTCTTCACCATAGCATTTTTTTATCCTTTGGATACAATGGTACATTTGCTGGCATTTCCAATAGTAGTTCTTGCCAAGTATCTGTATGTTTCACTTAAAAAATCAAAAATATTTTAACAATTGAAAATATTACTCTGCCATGAAGAACGACAAGCTGGAGTCATTTATGCGCAAATGGACACACCTTGAGGACACACCAGTAAGTGAAATAAATAGGTCATAGATATGTAAATACCATATCTTTTCTCTGGTGAGAAACCTGTAGATGAGAAACCTGTAGATGAGAACCTGTAGATGTAAATGAATTCTAGAATGTATGACAGATTTTGTGAAATAGGAAATATTCAAAGGGAAAGTGGTAGGGGAAAGAGGGGAAAGAATAAATATGATTTGAAAAGAAAAAGAAAGAAAATGTATATAGGGGGTGGGTAGGGATATGGGTAAAAATGAGAATTAATTCATGTCATATACTGATACAAATTCCCCAGTGTTGAATGTGATTGTGAGCTGTATACAAAATGTACCAATAAAGATTTGAATTTTTTTTTTGAGACAGGGTCTCGCTTTGTAGTTCAGGCTGGCTCTGAGCTCACTATGCAGGCCAGGCAAGCCTTGAAATCAGCAATCCTCCTGTCTCTGCCTCCCGAGTGCTGGGATTACAGGCGTGAGCCACCACACCCAGCAAGATTTCAATTTTTTAAAAAAGCCAAAGAAAAAATTTGAAGGTGAAAAGGAAAAAACTGGAAGCAAAGCTTATGTATATAGGGGGCTGGAGGGCCTGGAGGGAAGGCAGGAGAATGGAAAAAAATAAGAATCAAGATATGTAAAGGTACAAATTCTTAGTATATGTGCTGCTGAAGTGAGCACAAGGTGTAAATTCTTAATAGTGAATGCAAAAATAATGTGTACTTAATATATACCAATAAATTTAATGTAAAGAGTACAAGTCCATTTCTATCTGTGATTTCACTTTCTATGGTTTGGTCACTTATGGTCACCTGCTATTCAGAATACAAAAATCCCTGTCATCAGAAGTTCAGTGGCCTGGTGCCATGTCATGATGCCGGCAAGGTTCCCTCGGCTTCATGTCATCATGTGGGCATCACACGGCCTCACATCTTCCGGGAGGTGAGCATAGAGCAGTGAGAGAGGGAAACCACACCCACACAACTTTTATTACAGTGTGTTGTTAAAATTGTTCTCCTTTGCTACTGGGCCTCCTCTTACTGGGCCTCCTATATAGATTAAATATCATCCTAAATTTATATGTATACATTACATGATTAGAAGCATTTTCATCAGAACTCCTCTTTCAAATCATCTGTTTCTAGATATGTTACCGAATTTAGACAAGTATGCAGCAACTTATATTAGAAACCTTAAATTTACTTCAAATCATAAATATAAATAGTTTGATTGGCTATGGTGGAATCAGAAAACACTGGAATTTGTTTTTGAATTTTTCTAAAGAAGTCAGCATGTGTAGGTGAAGGAAGTAGAAACAATATTCTGACACATTTTCTTTTACAGGGGTTCATTTTACTGGGTGAAAAGATAGACTCTTGCTACTTTGGGGGACTTCAGGCAGTCCTTTGTGTTTATCCTTCTCAAGCAATAAAAGTAGAAACTGATCTCAAGGGTGACAGCTTCTAGCTAATCATGGGAGTGATACTTTAGGTTCATCAGTATATGGTCTTTTGTGTGCAGTGTTCTGTTCAGTGCTGGGTTACTCTCCTCTTTGTCCTTGAGAGCAAATACCAAAGAGAGTCAGTTTAGTGGAAGAAGATTTCTTTTGGCTCATGGTGTGAGAGGTTTCAGTCCATGGTCAGCTAGCTTCAGCATAGAAAGTTCTTGGTAGAAGAATGTGATGGAGAAAAGCTATTGACTTCACAGCAGTTAGGAAGCAGTGAGCAAAAGCTTGAGAAAAGTATCCCCTTCAAAGTCACATCCTCCATGACCTGCTTTCCTCTAATTCAGCCCCATCTCCTAACAGCAGGTTCAGCTACAAACTCATCAATGAACTAACCCATTGGAATTAATCCATACTGAATTATTTTGAATGACAGGGATTATAAATTGATATAGAAGAAAAAACCATAGGTGTTTCTTCACTCAACAAGGTGATCCTTACTCCACAGGACAGCACAACTGTGGTTCTGTGAAGAGTGCTCACTATAGAATAGGATATTTTGTCTAGATTTTGATCTTGAAACCCTTGACACTGCACTTTTTGGGAAAATGGTTGTACTTCATTTTTCTAGTGTAGTAACTTTTGCACTTTCTCTGAGTCCTTGGCACCATTGCATCCCTCCACCTGTTCATCCAGTTTCTTTCTCATATAATGGATTGAATATGCACCTATGTCTAGGACTCTATGTATTTTTTATCCATAGCCTGTAGGATGAGTTAGCTGCTGTGATTACCACATAAACTTGGTTCAAGTTGTGCAAGTGCACTTAGACTTGCAATAAAGTTAGGTGACATCTATTTGTAGAGGATGATGCCATTAGTTGATAACCTTACATAAAAGCCAAGATTTCATAAAGCTGTATTTTGACTAATTACCTTGATTTTTTTATGCTTCAGTGAAATTTGGTGTCTCTCCTCCAAGGATCACTGACTGCTTTGTGCAGCTTTACCCCCATATTGGTAATGTTATTACTAATGTCATTCAGCAAGTCATAGGATGGAAGTAGCATTAATTGCAAATTATGGCTTCAACATAAAACCAATGAACTTGGGTGAGCTTTTAATTTCCGTGTCTTGTCACTTTGATTCATACTGCATCTTGCTTTTTAACTGCTGCAGTGAGCCCCATGTGCGCATTTCTCCGCAGTATATTTTTCATGGCATTTCAGACAGTCAGGAGAGTCGAGCAGTATAGGGCCCAGCAGGGTGTGTGTTGTTGCGCCATTAATTGCATACCTCTGTGCTTGTGGGGAAGGAGGCCAGAGGCAGATTGTCTTTTACCCCCTGAGAAGTATGATAATAGCTTGACAGCGCACTTCCTGGAGTATTTCTCTGCGATTATAAAACACAAGTGAAAAGCTTGTTAGAAAGAGAAACATGAGAAATATTGTTAAATTGCCTCTTTGATCAAGAGTATTAACACAGTTGGTCCATCAGCACTGGTGTGATGGAAATACATGTTTCTGCTGTTGATCAAACCTCAAGATTGAATTGTGAATGGGATCTGTTTTATTGAGGGATTCTAGTGTGTGGCTGAATGTGGATTTAAAAGCTGAAGCCTTTACATTATAGCCAGTCTGGAGCTATAAACTGTTCTTCAGCCTGTGTCAGCCTTTAGAGTATCTGTCAAGTTTTTTTTTTTCCTATCCCTGAACATTTTTCATCCTAGGCATTTAAATTTCTCCTACCAGTGTAAAGTCACTTTTTCAAAAGTAAAAATTGTTGCAGCATAATAGAAAAGGTCCTCGATCAGACTTCTCGTCTCAATTCTACTAATTGTTTGGTTTGGATACACCTCGTGGCCTCTTGGAGCTTTTCTTCTTCTGTCTATAGTACAGGAAGATAATTCTGTTTGTATTCCTGCAGCTTTCTTGCAACCCACGTAACTATTTTGCTCTGTTATTCATGAGCAACTGTTGCCTTTCCTGCCCTTTCAGTGATTGTTTTGTACAGAATGCATGATATCCCCAAATCCATATGCAAGAGAAGGATAATCTGATAGTGTTCATTTGTAAATGTTCCTCCTCCCGGAAGCTCTTGATGAGCACAGTAAGCTTTACCCACATGACATCCCAGTATTCTTAATGTCTTAATTGAAAGAGGAGCATGCTAAATCTCCAAAGCCAATTCTCTAGAAAGTGTTTAGATGTGGAAAGTGAACATATACAAGCTGAATAAGGTGTGAGCATAATTGGGGTGCTGTCTGAGGCATGTGTATAGTGACATCTCATTAAAAAGTAAGTTTTCTTTCTACCGTGTTAGAGCTTTATGAGCAGCAGAGTTTGAAAATGTTTAACAACAACAACAACAAAAAAACCCCAAATGCTTAAGGGATTTATTATAAGACTCAACAGTGCTATTAATTTCCATGTATGCTTTAAATTGCTGGAGTAAAGTAATGTATTCAGCAAGGAAGCAAATTCCTGCTTCTTCCCATGTGTCTCCTTGATTGTGCAATTGGTATCTCATTCTTTAATTAAACTTGTCCACAGATAGGATCAGCTAAAGTGTTTACTGTATAAATAGTTTTCAATCCCAGTGTGCAAGCTTAAAACCATTGTAGAAAGAGTTTGCCATCTGTTAAAAACCAAAACATGTGGTGTGCTGTTGCATAAAAATAAACTATACATTATTCACAAAAGAGATCACAACACATTATATCTTTGGGGATGACAATAATCCGTGATGTTTTGGAAGGTCACCACCTTCTTTCTAAGTAACAGTATGTTCACTAATGCATTTTGTTAAACAACCTAATAATCTATAAGCATCATGAAATTAACCACATGTATTTTTATTCAAGTGAAACAGATTTTTCTGAATGTTTTTTTTTTTTTTTTTTTTTTTTTTTGAGACAGGGTCTCGCTTTGTAGTTCAGGCTGGCCCTGAGCTCACTATGTAGCCCAGGCAGGCCTCGAACTCAGCAATCCTCCTGTCTCTGCCTTCCAAGTGCTGGGATGACAGGTATGAGCCATCATGCCCGGCTGAATATGTTTTATTGATATGAAATGACAAAGATTTTTACTTTCTGATATGTTCAGATTAAGCTTTATTTTCAAGTCTTCTCTCCCCCCGCTAAAGTTTGATGATTTATTTAAACTAGGATTTTAACTATTCTTCTCTGCATTGCCTTCCCCAGTCCTGCAACATTTCTTCCAGCCTGTGCATCATCTCCAGATGATGATGCCACCTCTATGCCTTCTCTCTCCCATTATGTGTACTTATCCCAGGACATACCTCCTGAAACAGAGGTTGTTTTTTGTCACTCATTAATGCCAGCAGTACTCACTATGTTGCTAGAAAGCAAAATCTCCCCAGCACTTGGGAGGCAGAGACAGGAGGATTGCCGAGTTCAAGGCTTGCCTGGGCTACATAGTGAGCTCAGAGCCAGCCTGAACTACAAAGTGAGACCCTGTCTCGGAAAAAGGAAAAAAAAAAAAAAAAGAGAAAGCAAAATCTCCACTTCCTTAGAATGTCATTCGAGGAACTCCATAATTTGGCTTCACTCCCTCTGTGTACTCTTGAGCCATCACTTATCTCTGCCTCAGGACCCTAGAAAAAGCCAAATTCACAGATCCCTTCCTATTTCTACCTCCACACTTTCCTTTCTTTGTAATAGCTTTCCAGCCTCACATACCCCACATACCTTAAATCTGTGATTTAAGACTCACCTCGGATGTCAGGATCTTCCCAAATTCTTTCCTGTAGCTCTGGTTAGAAGTGATGCCATGTTTCTGTGGGTTTTCCCATGAACTGTGCAATTCTTATTTTGTCTGATAATCTTTAACTTTGTTTTCTAGTCATTAATTTTCTCCACTGTTCCACTCTCTAATGTCTCAAATATTTGAGGATGGCAATTATTGCATTTCCTACAAAACTTGTGAGGCTCCTCGAAAATATGTGCCAAAATGGTTTAGAAAGTATTACACATGTTGGTTTGGAGAATTAATGTAATAGAGAAATTCAGATTAATTGGTCAGCAAATGTCATAGTCTACGTTGGATTCCCCCGCCCCATATCACATTGGTTCTGAATGTTCTAAAATATTTTTTTGTGCTCTGCTATTCAGTGATTCTTATTTGAATATTGAATCTCACAAAATGGTGTAGGAAGTTCTCACTCATTTCAGTCTTTGGACCTTGTTTAGATTCTACCTCAGATTAATAAACTAGAAATATAAATTTTAAAGGTAACAGAAATATGAACAGTAACAATCCAGTGAAATAAATCAACTGTGATATTCAGAATTATTTGTAGTTTTTGATATAATATTTTGGTCATGTTTTTATGTTGATTGTAAGTTCTGAGCTATAGTAAATATATAATAGATTTATTTAAAGCACACAATTTGATGAATTTTGACATGTGTGGATGTACAAAACTCACTGCTATCCAGATAATGACCATATTCAGTGGTTTAAAAGATTCCTTGTGCCCCTCTTTATTGTCTCCTGCACTTTGTCAGCTTTGAGTTACCACAACCCCAGGGAACTGCTGATCTACATAAGTTCTTACACATTACTTTACATTCTCAGAAGTTTATGTAAGTACAGATATACAGTATGTTCCTTTTGGTGTGGGAGGTGGGCATCTTTCACTCAGTTATTTTCCAGTTCATCCATGTTATAGTAAGTCATAGTTTATTTCTTTTTATTGAAAATTGGTATCCATTTTCTTGGGTACAAGTTGCCTATCTAGTTATTTATGGACATTTGTATTGTTTCAAATTTTTGGCTATTACAAATAAATCTTTAAGAATGTTCATCCACAAGTTATTGTGAAGACATATGTTTTTATTTCCCAAGGAATAGGAGTGGAATGGTTGATTACATGGTATGTGTAGGTATAACTCTGTAAGAAATTTTTGACGTGTTTACAAAGTGGTTTAGTTTTACATTCTTATCACTAGTGCATAGGATGTTTAGTATTTCAACATACTTATGCACATCTGGTATGCTAAATACATTTAATTTTAGTAGGTGAGGTATCTCACTTTGGTTTAAACTTGAATTTCCTAAAGAAAAATGATTCTGAGCATCCTTCATGAATTTCTTTTTCATTTTACCTCATCTTTGGTGAAATAGCTATTCAAATGTTGTCCATTTTTTAAAAATTGTGTTGATTTTTTTATTCTTGAGTTTGGAAAGTTCTTCATATCATTAAAATTCACATTATTAAAAATTATACATATATGTATAATTTTCATTTTCTCACAGTCTCTGACTTTTCATTTTTTTAATAATGGATTTTTTTCATTTTGATGAATTCTAATTTATTATTTTGTCCCTCTGTAGATCACTGTATATTATCATATGAGTTGTAGAATCAACTTTTACCAAGTTAAAAGAAATCCTTACAAAGATTTTGACTCTGATTGAAGAGCATCTTTATGTTTGGGAAGAAGGGACAAATCTGTTTTGTTAGACCTTCTAATCCATGAATATTGTAGGCTTTTCCATTTATTTAGATCTTTCAAAAGTTCTCTCACTAGTGTTTATAGTTTTATATATATATATATATATATGTATGTGTGTGTGTGTATATATAAAAAAGTGCATCATATTTTGAATGCTATTATAAATGGTATGAGTCTATGATTTTAATATATTGTCTGTTAATAGTGTTTGGAGATCACATTTTTTTTCTTTATTGATCCTGCATCCTACTTCTAACTTCAAGTAAATTTTTTATTTATTCTATGAGATTCTCTATAAAGTTTTTCATGTTATCTAAGAATAAAGGACAGTTTTACTCTACTCTTCCTTTCCAATTAAGGTGCTTTTTTAAAATTTCATTTTCCTACCTAATTTTGTGGCTATGGCCTCAAATACAATGTTGAAAAAAGGTATAAAAGTGGCCAACTTTGTCTTATTCCTGATCTTGGATGTATGGAGATAATTCAGTCTTACACTACTCAGTATTAGTTTAACTCTATTTTGTGTAGATGCACTCAGTCAGATTGTGATAGTTGCCTTGTATTTTGATATAGCTTTGAGTCTTCAGTAGGAATGGGTTTTGGATTTGCTTGACGGTCCTTCTGAGTCTAATGAAATGATCTTGTAATTTTTTTTTTTTTT